>PVJC01007938.1:0-49866 GCA_004026665.1 Murina feae
TTTTTTTTGTTTATGATCAGACAAATAGTGTATTTCTTACCTTCTCACAGTTAAATCATGAGTTTCTTCCCTTAGAAAATAGAACATGTGCTTTAGCTTCAGAGTTTATGATTACAACCAACTCAGAAACGTGGTAGTTTGTGAAGTATTATGTATAAAAAAACTAGGCACTGAATGTTCTTATGGCAAATCTTCAAATGAATCTAAAATTAAAGCAAACTACAAAACAGGCATATTTTTAAAAACAATGTATTTTTTAAAACTTTGAAAAAGCTTCACTTTTTTTAAGAATCAGCTTGATTTTTAAAATGTGGTATTTTTTATCAATAATTTTCAGTTCTTCTTTAAGGATGACATAGTTTCAGACAATTCACATGTTAATTGAACCATTGGTTTAAAAATGTCAATAGAAAATTACAAATAGTTGTATGTTTATAAGTCACAAAATAACTGATTCTGTCAGTTATTTTACACGTAATTTTTAGTGGTTCCATTTGTAGGGAGAAAAGAATTTCTGGAAAATGTTATATAAAAATCCCTTCATAATTTGCTACATAAATGATAGTGGGGGAAGCAAAAGTTTACTTACCTCCCCTTTCAATTGTCAATTGCATATAAATGTTTAATTTAGCAAAAATATTTCAATTAAAAACAAATGGTGGTATTTTAGTGTATTCTGAATTTAATATGCTAAGCAAGTCAATTTGTCTGTTTCACAAACTTGACCAGGCAAATCAGCTTTGGATTTTTATTTGTTTGTTTACTTAATTATGTTAATAATGTCACTACTTTTTTTATCTTTATATTATATATCAGCCCTTACAAACAACTGCAAATTGCATAATTATATGTAGAAAGTTTAATAGCATAAGCCCCCAAAAAAACTACAATTTGTTGTATACCTATTTCTATGAAACAAAGTTTTATAACTATAAAATAAAAATCCTAACATGTTACTTGTTTGGGGCTTTTGATGCTGTAAGAATCTCAAATCTGAATTTCTGTTAATCTTCAATTAGTGAGGTCTACATTAATTAGAGTTTATTTACTTCAGCCAGACTGGTTTCCCATTTGTGACTGATTATCCATCGTGAATGTATTCACATAGAAAATGGTTTTAGAAGAGAGAAGATGTCAATTTGATAAAACTAGCTTGCCTTGCATAACAATTGGGTGTTACAATTCAAGAATTTGGTTTTTTTTTAATATAAATTATTTGAAAAATAAAAAAGATGTGAAAAATTACCCATAGTGCTTCCATCCAAACACAGCGTATGCTAGCACCTTCATATGGTTCCTCGGTCTACATATGCTTACTTAATTTTTTCATGATTGCAGTTCTGTTGCACACAATTTTATACCAGGCTTTTTGTACTTCTAGTACATCAAAGGAATCTCCTGCATTGCTATCTAGTTTTGACAAGAATCATGTTATAGGTAGTATAATGTTCCTTTCAGTTAATACTCAACAAAAGAGAAATAGTTGTTTCTATTTGTTTTGTTGTCATGAATATTATGCTGGTGAACATCTTGGTGCATAAGCCATTCTCAGTATTTAAGATAGCATAAATTCACTAAGTTAAAATTCCTGGGTATAAGCAATATAAACAGCTTTATGGTATTTGATTCATATTGTCAAATTACTTCTCAAAGATTTCCTATGCCCGTAGGGGGTTCCCCTACTCCCCCCACCCTCCCCATTTGATTCCCAGAGTGCTTACATGTACCCAATACAGAATACTCGGGGATTCAATCCTTGTTTCAAAGGGTTTTCTTTAAGCTTTCCAGATTCTGAATGTAGTTTTTGTACTGATACATAAAAATAAAATGGTTTTGATTTTAAAGCATTCATTAAGTAAAATTGTTTATTGCAACAAAGATAGCTGAGTAGTTTCAAAGAATGACTACTTCATGGAGATACCAAGGCTGTTCTCTTCGGTATCCATAGTGGGGATGTCAGTTGCACTGGGTGTGTACAGCACTGTTTTATCCTCTTACCTTTCCATTTTGCATAAATAATTTCATCTAATCACTTGTGACATTCTGATGTGTGGGATAAAAGGCAGAGAGAAAACCCACCCTTAGCAAGCCCTAAAATGGAAATGGTGTTTATCACAGTATGTGCCTTTGGTATTACATTTGGTTATACTAAATGAAACTTTTAACTAAGTTATTATTAGTTCACCAAGGTAGGTAATTATTTTAGTAGCTGTGAAATGTCAGGAAATTTGCATTTGAAGCCACTCCATTTCTTGCTAATCTTTTACTACTGGGATATATTCTCTTTTCATAAAATTTCCTCTAAGGTATTTTCCCTCATTGTGGCTCCATTAGAAGGGAACAGGGATTCATTTTATATCTGAGATAGCTGCCTAGTGACAGTCACACTAACTTTGCAGCTCCTATATTTATTTAATCTCTGGTATAGTCTCAAGACAGTGTAATGTGAAAGGTTCAAGGCAGGTTATTTTTGTTCAATTATATCTGAGAAGGTGTCCTTAAAATCAAAGCTGTGTAAATTAAAAACACTTTGCATCCAATTTGTGACACGCTTCAAACCATTTGTTAGATTATATACTTACTTTAAAAATAAAGAAGCAATTGCTGCTTTGTGGCTCTTCTATGCTTTTTTCACTGATCACACTAAAGGATTATTATATGTGTGAGTTAATTAAGGAACAATGACATGACCTACTGCTTTCTTTGCCATTTCTGTCTATCATGAGCATGCAGCCACCTCAAATATCAACTATATTGGCATGCTAACCCGCTCTGGAAATTCAGATCCTGTATACCTATAGTGCCTCAATCATGTTCACAGATTTTTGTATTGTTTTAAAATAATCACAGGCAACAAAGTTTGTTTTTCACAATAGTATATAGGTTTATATTATAATTCAGTATGTATGTGGTAATGACCATAATAACAAGCCCATCAGAGAAAGACAAGTATCACATGATCTCACTCATATATGGAATCTAAAGAACAAAATAAACTGATAAACATGATAGATCCAGAAACATAGAAATATTGAACAGCCTGTTGAATCTCAGGGGTAAGGCTGGGGTAGGTGGCTGAGTGGGAAGAGATTAACCAAAGAACTTCTATGCATATATGTATAACCCATGGGCATAGACAATAGCATCGTGAAGACCTGGGTTGGGGAGCACGGCCCGGCTAGAAGGGGTCAATGGGGGAAAAAAGGGGACATCTGCAATGTTACAGAAGAGCAAAGAAATACCAAGCATGCTTCCTAGAGAAAGGGAGGAACCCATTTATTAGCACTAGTAACTAGTGGACTCCGGGAGTAATTTCCAAATCAGAGTGAAGTAACATACAGAGAGAGGCTTTGCTTTTTATAATCTTCTGGGGTCTTTGTCTTGCAGATATGGTTCTGCCCTCTTGTAGGTTTACAGGATGGCCCTCAGGTGTTGGGGCTCCCAGGTCATATCAGATTATCTGTCCTGGGATCAGTGATAAGACTGTCCCCGCCCCTCCCCCCAAGGCAGTGCATTGTTCAGTTTTTATGGCCTGACCCATCTTGCAAGACCAGTTTCCTCTTCAACAATACTTCCAATAATACAGATAAATTAAAAGGAAAAAATAAATCCTGATCTCATCACTATGTTGTGAAGTATCAAACTCCAGGCAGGGTATCTGAGGTCTCAGTCCACACCACCTCTTCTTGCTTCAGGGTAGGAATGACATTCTGCAGTTGTGGGGAGGGAACTGGTTACACCAACCCTTGGAACCCCTCAAAGCTGCTTGCTGAAAGGAAGGAGAAAACCTCAGACCACCGTGTGAGGTTTAACCTTCCAAAGCAGATGGTCTCCAGCAAATGCCGGGTCTGAGCCTACTGAGAGTCACAGACCATGTCACTGGGATTTCAACCTCACAAATCAAGAGCGCCAAGTCCGAGGGAACCATTTCAATAACAGATAGTGATGTGCTTTTTGCTCTGGGTCCAAGGCAAAGATTAGCCTACAACGAGTTGACATGGTTGACTTGCGTAGCCATGGTAATGAGAATTTGTGTATGGAAATGGCAGTCAAGTGTGAACTACACATGCATTGCTATAACTGTTTGTTGAAAATATGCGCCCACGGGTGCATCTCTCTACTGGCCACAGTAAATGTGGGAAAGAACATTAAAGAGCTTCAGAACAGTGGTTGGTAAATGCTTTTAAGCATATGGTTGTATTCAGTAGATAAATATTATCCCATGTACAGTCAGTCATTTTTTGAGGAAACATTGTCTTTCTGTTTGCCTTTGTAAAGTCATCTTAATTCCTTCCAACTTGGTTTTCTTCATTCAACTACCTCTAGTCCCCTTGTCCACCTCAACCAACATCTATTTTCATAATTGCTGCCCCAGGAGAAGGGTTACAAGAAACTAAACCAAATGAAATTTTGTGGAGAAAAGTGAAGACCTCAAAATTAATGAAAATTTCCACTTCAGAAATACTTTAACTTCATATAGAAAGTAACATATACAGGGCTAGTTTGTCTGTCTAAAGGTTCCTGCTGTATTTTTGACAAACAAAAGTTACACTTAATTAAGCCCTACTATAAAACCCAAGGGCACTATTACTAACCCACTGCATTTAATTCAGACCTGATCCTAATACTTTGCAGATAGCAATCATATTGATACTTTTTTTATAAAAGCTCAAGCATATTTTAATTAATCTTACTTTCTAAGATTTTGCTGGTTCACAGTCCCAGCTCATTTCTAGTCAGGAACCTAAGGCAGAGAATAATTTAAGGTGATAAGGTTAGAAACAAAACTGAGATTTAAGCTATATCTAGTCCTATCCAATATCCACTTAGTCTATTAATAAGGCCAATATCATATGGTGAGTGTAATTAACATGTTTTTTACTCTCAATTCAAAAGCCAACATTCCTCTGCTAACTACAATAAATGATCACTGATTCTGGACCACTTCCAACACTTATATATATGACTGGTCTCATTTGCCCATATTATTCAGCTCTACCATAAAAAATGGAAGCACCAAATTTAGGTGTTCTATTACTCATTAAGAAAGAAGTATGACACTGAAACTCAAAGAAGTGGAGTCATTTATTCATTGTGTCACTTTAAATGCCCACCTTTAAAGTCTAAGTTTAGTGACAAGTGGCTTATTTAAGGTTGTGTTCTGTATCTAAAGGAAATACCTGACCTCATGGATGTGATCTGACACAGTGGGAAAGCCTCTTCTGAACCAAGATACCTTCCTATCAAACACTGAAATTTTACCCCCAAGTTGGCAATATTTTCAGACTCAAGATATACAACTCTGAAAAACCCCTTTCCAATAATTTCTCTTCCTTCCTTCCAGAGAATCTGATTATATTCTGATCAAGACACACCAGTCCCTCAGCCTCTTCAAGTTTCTCCAATTTTTAGCCCATCCAAACATCAGTGTCCTACACATTAATCCCAGCTTCTAGGGTGCTCTCCTGAACCTGACTTAGCAGTCTTCTTGTTACTACAATAGAAACTTGGACCTTAACTTTCTGCCCCCTTTGCTTGGTTATTCTACTCTGGGTAAACTTAAATCTTCACTTTTTTTCACACCCATTCCTGAGCTGCCAAATGGTATTACAGAAGCGCAAATAAACAGAGTGCTTCCATGAAGAAAAAAAAAATCATGTGCTATGATCTTAATTGAGCACTCCAAGTCATTCCACAATGATACTCATCTCTGATGCCCTGATTTAGTCTCCCAGTCTGATTTCCAAACCTTCCCTCTCTCCTCAAGTCTGCAGCCTGATTCTCCACCATTCACATAACAGTACAGTTAAGAGTAAAAACTTTAAGGTTTGAATAGGACTGCATTCAACACAGAACACAGCTGCACAGAACAGTTCTGTCACTTACGTGGCCTTGGCAAATTGCTCAGTCTCTTATCTATCTCCATCTTATGGTTTCTCATCTATAAAATGGGAATAATAGTAGCAATGCCTGTCCCATAGAGCAGTAAGGAAGATCAGTGAACTAACGTTTATGAAGCTCTTAATGAGGTATCTTCCACACAAATGCTCAATAAACACTAGCTCCTGTGATGACTACCACCGTTACTATTACCACTGCCTCCTACATGCTGAGAAGATTGAAGGCATTTGACTTAATCTGACATCTCTTCTTTCCACTTCAAAGTTTCTCTAAGTCTTTATCCAAACTCCTCTCATTCTTTCTTTTTTCAGAGAGAATAAGAAGATTTCACATTTTTGCTACTGTTGTTGCTCTCTACCTATGACTTTAACTCGTTTTACAACCAATCCCCCCAGCCTTCCTCTGCCAGCCTCCTTTTCCATTGACTTACTTTTCCCAGCCTAAGGGCTTACATGGAGCATTTCTCAACACTGGTGCAGACACCACTGCTGCAGCTCCTGCACTAAAGATTCTGATTTAATGTGTCTGGGATGGGATCATTATTAAAGCCATCCAGGTGACTCTATGCGGGCAGGTTTGAGGAGCATGATCTACTGCTCTTTGGTAAAGATATGATATATGGGTTATTATACGATGGGCCAGCAGGGGATTTGTTTTAATCTCTCTTTTTTACAAAATTATATCATAAATCTATTTCTAGTCTGAATGGAGGGGGGTCTCATTATTTAATAGGGCTCATAGAATGATTTGTGTAATCATTCTCTTCATTATATTGTCTCATTTTTTAAAACAATTTTACATAAAACAGCACTGATTATATTAGGGCATAGATAGGTTACAGGAATATGTACTTTGAAAAAGCTACCCAGAATGCTCTGATGCACACTGTTAAAAGACAAATGCTTTGTGAGGACTGGGACCACCTCTATTTAATTCATAATATCATCAGCACCCCTTCTGGCCCAAACCACTCTGCTTCTTGCATTCTGTCTCATTTCATGCTGTCAGCTTTTAGCTCTAAAGTCAGGAATGTGGGTATTACCTAAAACATCTTTCTCCTCTTCTCATTTGTTACCAAGTCCTATCAAATGGCTGCTGATTAATATTTAGTAGCCATCTCTCCCTGGAGTGAAAATTCTAACCCCACTCTTTGCCAATATCCATAATGCAAATAACTAGTCCTGCCATGGCCAATTTCAAGCTGCCAACATGACATCATCTAGCGTGCACAGTCAGCTCTCAGGAGCTGGCACCAACGTGGACCTGTTTCAGTACAACTGCATTGTCAATTTAGGACACAAATGTGTCCTTAACTGAGCTTCACCTTTTCATCCGCACTTCCTGGGGTCCTATTATAACAACCTTCTCTCAGGTTCCGGCCTCTGGCTTCTCCACTTCCTAAACCTGTGAGAATAGTCAGTGGCAAATCCTGTCAATACTATCTCATAAATATCTTAGTATTTCTCTAGCTTTACCTAATTCTGTTATCCACTGTACACCATATTCCTCCTCTTGAAAAAAAAAAAAAAAGAAAAGAAAAGAAAATGAAAGAAAGGAACTTCCAAAGCTTCCTGATGCCTTTGGAATAAAGTCCAATAATTTAATTTGAAGGTTCTTACTACCATCTTTTCCAGCCTTAATGCTTGAGCCTCTGCCATGAGCTATCCTCACTGCTTTCTATAAAACTTCTTACTCAAGAAATGTACATCAAGACTGTACAAACCAGTCCTAACCAGTTTGGCTCAGTGGATAGAGAGTCGGCCTATGAACTGAAAGGTCCCAGGTTCGATTCCGGTCAAGAGCATGTACCTTGGTTGCAGACATATCCCCAATAGGGGGTGTGCAGGAGGCAGCTGATCGCTGTTTCTCTCTCATGGTTGTTTCTAACTCTCTATCCCTCTCCCTGCCTCTCTGTAAAAAATCAATAAAATATTTTTTAAAAAAAAAAAAAGACTGCACAAATCATACCTGTGGTCTTTATTTTTTAATTTTTATTTTTTGTCAATCCTCACCCAAGGATATTTTTCCATTGATTTTTTTAAAATTTTTTTATTGCTTTTTTACAGAGAGGAAGGGAGAGAGATAGAGAATTAGAAACATCGATGAGAGGGAAACATCCATCAGCTGCCTTCCGCACACTCCTCACCGGGGATGTGCCCGCAACCCAGGTACATGTCCTTGACCAGAATCAAACCCGGGACCTTTCAGTCTGCAGGCCGAGGCTCTATCCACCAAGCCAAACCAGTTAGGGCAACCTGTGGTCTTTATAAAACAACAATAACATGCTCACTTCCCAGATAAATAATAAAATATCAGTAGTAACTTAAAAGCTACCATCTGCTCTGCCAAGATCTCTTTCCCTTTGCTCCATGCCTGTAGTAGCCACTGTCATGAACGTTGTGTTAAGCATGTCCTTGTTTGCCGTTAGTGTCTCCACCTACAGATGTATTCCCTAAATAATGCATTTCTGTTTTCTTTGTGATTTTTCTATAAGCAATACCATGCTGTATGTGTCCTCTTATGACTTAGTTCTTTGGCTCAGCATTATGTTTTAAGATTCATCTGCACTGTGGCATCTAGCAGACCCTGAGGCCAAAGCTTCCCTGTTACTCTTTATTAGGGAGTGTATTTTCAGAGAACCAGAAGGAAAAGACAATGAGGAGTGAGTCAGTGAACAAGTGTGAACCAACGCAAAGATGCCTTACCAACTGGTCACCACTTCGTATCAAGTGTGTAGACCAATTACTGGTCTACAGGACCTCCAGGCAGCCCATGAGGGTGAGAACCAGGGGTAAATGGTGAAGAATTTACAAGGGATCTCTCTTCAAAGGTTTGCCTCACAGGACAGTAACTTTCCTATACTTCTAGTGTACTCAGCTGTGGACAGCAGGGGGGTCCTGCTGCTTCTCACCTCTTTGCAGCCACAGAAAATCCTGGGGCAAGAGAAAACAAATACCCTGACAGAGCCACGAGGCAAGGAGCTGTGGGCTGTGTCTCCTGGAGCAGGTCAGAGCATATGAAGAGCAAATCTAAAGAGATGAGGCTCAAGGACCTCCTGGGAGGCAGCTGAGACATACTGTGGCCTAGGACACATACACAACCACAGAGGCGTTCTTCTGTTGATGGGCTTCACCCTTGTGTGTGTACCGTGGTGCTCACACCAGGCAGGAGATTCTCTAACATCTAGGTCTCTCTCTCTCTCTCTCTCTCTCTCTCCCTCTCATAGGAGAGAAACAGTACATCATAAGGTTTACATGTTTTCAACTTTACCAGACGTTATCAAACTGTTTTCCTCAGTGTTTTTTTGCATTTCAAGTGAGAGTTCCTTTTATTCCAAATCCTCATCCACACTTGGTATTGCCTGACTTCATATATTTATTTATTTACACATTTATTCACTTATTTATTCATTTTGCCAGTGTGCGGGGGGGGGGGGGGGGGGGAGGCATATAATCGTACCTTATTTTGGTTTTAATTTGTATTTCTCTGTTTAATAATGAAGTTGAATATCTTTTTGTATATTTTGGGTCCTTTTTGTTTCCTCTTCTAAGAAATACTTAAACAAGTATCTTGTCCCTTTTACATAGTGATGTATGTCTTCTCCTACTGATTTAGAAGGGTTCGATAAAAGTTGTGGATGTCAATTCTTTTGCAGCTCTTGTGAACCTTGCAAATATCTTCTCCAACTTTGTAGCTTATTGTTTTCTCTCTCAATGGTCACCTCTGATGAACATTCTTAATTTTAATGTAGTTGAACTTAGCCTTAACCTCATGTTTTGTGGAATTTTTTTGCCTTACTAGAAAAATCCCTTCCTATGTCAAGACATGAAAATATATTGTCTTATGACAGTTGTATAGTTTTGCCTTTCATATTTAAGCCATTAGTATTTACTGTATGTGTATGTGTGTGTGAAATAGAAAAATAATTTTTTATATGGATTACCAATTGTTTTAGCACCATTCTTTGGATAGTTTCTCTTATCTCTCTGCTCTGAGATACTCCCTTTGTCATGAGCATGGGATTGTCCACTTTGTTGTCCCTGAGCCAATGCCACACTGCTTTAATTATTACAGACTTATAATCTTGATATCTTGCAACCGTGTTTCCCTAGCTCTGTTCTCTTTCTAAGAAGCGTCTATGCAATTCTTGACCCTCCACTCTTTCATAATACATTCTAAGGTTAGTTTACCAAGTTCCACAAAACACCTTATTGAGGTTGATTTAGTATTGTGTTGAATCTATAGATCAATTTGGGAAGAATTGATACCTTTATAATGTTGTCTTTCTACCTAAGAACATGGAATATTTTTCTTTTCATTCATACCTTACCAATAAAGCTGCATAATATGTAGTAATAAAAGCATAATATGCTAATTAGACTGGATGTCCTTCCAGATGACCTTCTGGATGAAGCCAGGGCTGCAAGGGAAGCCCAGGTCTTGGGTGCCAGAGGGAAGCCAGTGCCAGCAGCCAGGGAAGGAAGGCCTACTCTTGCATGAATTTCATGCATCGGACCTCTAGTTAATTTAATAAAGGGCTTCCACGTCTTGGACTTGACTCTAGCTTCATTATATTAATTGTGATCATGTAAATGGCATTCTTATTACATTTTCTATATAGAAAAGTAATTGTATTTAAATACCATATCTTTGCTGAACAATCTTAATTGCATCCTTAACTTGATACTAATCTTGAAGGGAATGCTTTTCTAATTCACCATTAAGTATGATGCTTGTTTTAGATCAGAGTTTGTGTCATTTTTTGGTCAATGCCCTATGTCATTTTTTAAAGTTATTCTCTATTCCTAAGAGTTTTAATCATGAATAAATATAAAAATGTATTTGATACTTATATATCTATTGAGATTGCCAAATGGTTTTTCCATTTTAATTCATCAATGTGATAAATTACCTTAATTAATTTTCAAATATTAAGCCAACTCTATATTCCTGACACAAATCCATTTTGGTCATGACCTTTTTCACACACTGCCAGATTTCATTTGCTAACATCTTATTTCAAATTGCTGAATTCAAATTCCTAAGTGAGATTGAAGCTTGATATTTTTTCTCATAGTTTCTTTGTCAGGTTTTATAAGAGTTCATATAAAAATGGAATTTATTTTCCCTTTAATGTTTAATAGAACTCTCTGGTGAGGCTAGAGAGTTATATTTATGAAAAAACATTTGACTACTAATTGAAAATTTTAAAATAGCCCTAACTGGTTTGGCTCAGTGGATAGAGCATCGGCCTGTGAACTCAAGTGTCCCAGGTTCGATTCTGGTCAAGGGTATGTACCTTGGTTGTGGGCACATACCCAGCATGGAGTGTGCAGGAGGCAGCTGATCAATGTTTCTCTCTCATTGATGTTTCTAACTCTCTATCCCTCTCTTCCTCTCTGTGAAAAATCAATAAAATATATTTAAAAAAATAATATTAAAATAATTAGGCTTTCTATCTTTTCTATTAGTTTCTGTTAAGTTATATATTTTAAGAATTTATTCATATAAATTTCATATAAAATTTTATATTTATTAACAAAATATTATTCATGAGATCCTCTTATTGTGCTTTTCATGTCTGCAGAAAGTATAATGATATCCTCCTTTTTCAATCCTGATAGGAGTTAATTGTGTCTTCTTTTTCATACTTGAACCAATCTTGTTTTGTTGTTTTTAGTATTTTCAAAGGAAAAAAAAATGTTGGCTTTTATATTTTCTTTTCTTCTCTCTTATATTATTATTTTCTCTTTTACATTTTACTAGAGGTGCAGTGCACGAAATTCATGCACGGAGTGGTGGAGGAGGGGTGGTGTCTGTCAGCCCAACCTGCACCCTTTCCAAACTAGGACCCCTTGAGAGATGTCCAACTGCCCATTTAGGCCCGATCCCACTGGTGGGACAACCCTTTCACAATCCAGGACTGCTGCCTCCCGACCTCTCGCCTGCCAATTGCCCCTAACCACTCCCCTGCCAGTCTGATCAACACCTAACTGCTCTTGTGCCGGCCTGATTGCCCCTAACTGCCCTCCCCCTGCCAGGATCGTCCCCCACAACTGCCCTCCCCTGCAGGCCTGGGTCCCCCCCAACTGCCTTCCTCTGCCAGCCTGGTCCCACCAACTGTCCTCCCCTGCAGGCTTGGGTGCCCTCTCCTGCAGGCCTGGTTTCCCCCCAACTGTCCTCCCCTGCCAGCCTGGTCCCCCCCAACTGTCCTCCCCTGCAGGCCTGGGTTCCCCCCAACTGTCATCTCCTGCAGGCCTAGGTTCCCCCCAATTGTCCTTCCCTGTAGGCCTGGGTTCCTCCCAACTGCCCTCCCCTGCCAGCTTGGGTCCCCCCAACAACTGTCCTCCTCTGCCAGCCTGGGTCCCCCCTCAAACTGTCCTCTTCTGCCAGCATGGTCCCCCTCAACTACCCTCCCTTGCTGGCGATCTTGTGGAGGCCATCTTTGACCACATGGGGGAAGCCATCTTGTAATGGTCAATTTGCATATTACTCTTTTATTAGATAGGATTAATCTCTACTCTTACCTTTATTTTTTTTATATTTTTAATTTATTTTTTTCTTTTACTAACCTCTTGAGATAGAGACTTAGCTCATTAATACTTAACTTTTTCTTTTTCTAGTATAGGCTTTTTAATGGGGTAAAATTTACCTTTCATGTACTGATTTAGCTATATCCTACAAGTTTTACGAAGTATTTCTATCATTTCATAAAAGTATTTCTAATACCTAGCATGATTTCTTCATTGGCTAATGAGTTAATTTAAGGTTTGATTATTTTTTAATTTTCAAACATATGGGTATTTTCCAGTTGGTTTTTAAAACTGATTTTGAGCTTACTACCCTGTTAGTCTGAGAACATAATGTACCTATATTATAATCCAGGATATAGATTTGTGCATGTTCTCCCTATGCTTGCAAATAAATTTTACATTTAATATGAACATATATTTTTATTTTCAAATGTTTTGAGTATATTCATTAGGTCAAATTTAACTATATTTTCAAACATATATCCTCATAAATTTTCATATTCTTGCTCTATCAATTACCAAGAAAGATTTCTTATAATCTAACTGCTGTCATTGGTGATTTTACTTTCTTTATTGTTCTGTCAACTTTTTTAAAAAATATTTTAAGGCTTATTATTAAGTACATAAATTTTAACTTGTCACATCTTTCCAGCAACTTTTATCTTTTATTATGATGAATGATGTAACTGTCTTCATGTTTGTAATGCTTTCTGCCAACTAAGGAATTTCACCCACTGGTGTGCTGGAACTAACTTACAGGACTCAATTACACACATTTCTTCCATCTCACTGTTTGATAACATCACATCAGTGGCTTCAAATCAGCCATGGTGGAGTATTAACATGTGAAAATTAGCAAATGCTGCAAAACAGGCCCTCTTGTCCATCCTCAAGAGTTGGTTATTAAACATTTACCAGCAGCACTCTGACTATATATTGATACTATATAGCTATACCAACTTTCCTTTGATTAGTATTTTTATTTGCATACTAGAGGCCCAGTGCATGAAATTCGTGCATTCAGGGGTGGCAGGTGAGAGGATGGGGGCCCTTCAGCCTGGTCTGTGCCCTCTCAGGGTCTGGGACCCCTTGGGGGATGTCCACCTGCCAGCTTTGGCTCGATCCTTCTGGGGATCAGGCCTAAGCCAGCAGTAAGACATCCCTCTTGCAGCCTGGGGCTCTTGCAGTCTGGAAACCCTACCTCCTTACCACACATCTGCAGTAGAGACAGGAGAGGCTCCTGCCACAGCCACTGCGCTTGCCAGCCATGAGCCAGGCTTCTCACCAGGGAGAAGCTCCTATGTTGAGCATCTGCCCCCTGGTGGTCAGTGTGCATCACAGCGACCAGTTGTTCCACTCTGGTTTATTTGCATATTAAGGTTTTATTATATAGAATTATAACTTTTTTCAGCCTTTTAATGTCATCTTGTATATATCTTTTCATTTAGATGTGTCCATCAGAATAGTATTCAGTAGTTTTTCTTTTAATGCAGTCTGACAATCTTTGTCTTTTAACAGTAGCACTTGTTTATTTGTTTTCAATGTGTCCCAAACATTGCACAAGACATACTTATAACTAAAGAAGTTTTAGTTGTTGATCAGAAATTCAAATTTAACTGGGGGTTCTATATTTTATTTGCTAAAGCAGGCAATCCTATTTTCCTCTTATTTGTAAATTTCACAATAACTAAAAAGGTACCAGATCATAATAACAGCTACCAATGTGCAAGACCTTCTTCAAAACTCTAGACATCTATTTTCTCACTTAATCTTTAAAAAGAAACAAAACTATATCACATGCAAACATTAGTGAAAAACTATGGTGTCAGAATTATTATTATACTCTTTTTAGGTTAGAAATTTAAAGCATATGGAGATTATTTGCCCAAGTTCAGAAAGTGGCTTAGGAAGGCAGAAGGCTCAGGTACTCAAAATGAAGTTTTTCTTCTTTACATGAACTGTAATAGGTCCTTATGCATCTGAAAGTTCAGCAGGTAGAGGTTTGCAGCTGTTTTTGTTTAGTCTGCTCTCCTTAAGTAGTTAAAATATCATTCTTTAGCAGCTATATTGCACCAATGCTATACATGTAATTCTCTTTACTCAGAACTCCCAAAATATTCCAGGATCAGGTTTACATGAGAGCACTCAACTACAAAGTAATATATTGCATGGTTTATAATGTTAGAACCCAGGCCAAAAAAAAAAAAAAAAAAAGATTTGAAAAGCAAAGATGCTGAGCTAAATTAGACCTGCTTGGGATATGACTGTTTCAGATATGGTAAGAATTTAACAAGATAAATATTCTCCAAATATATAGCACTCCTAGTGTTACAGAAGAGCAAAGAAATGCCGAGCACGCTTCATAGAGAAATGGAGGAGCCCTTTTATTAACACTAGTGATTAGTGGACTCTGGGAGAGATTTTCCAAATCAGAGGGAGGTAACATACAGAGGCTTTGCTTTTTATAAGTTTCTGGGGTCTTTGTCTTGCAGATATGGTTCCACCCCCTTGTGGGCTTACAGGAAGGCCCTCAGGTGTTGGGGTTCCCAGGTCATATCAGATGATCTGTCCAGTGATAACGACTTCCCCCACCCCAGGGCAGTGCATTGTTTAGTTTTTATGGCCTCACAAGCCTTGCAAAGACCAGTTTCCTCCTCACTAGAAATTACAGAGAGAGATACCCCCTGTTCCAGCAACCCAGCACAGCTGGAACCAGAAGGCAAGTGATGCGTATCATTCATGAGTCCCATAAGCAAGTCCTCATTCCTCTTCCCTGATATTTTCTTAGTGCATCTCCGCCTCTGAAGTTAGCTTCTTCCTGAGTTCGGGGGAAAAATTCTATAGGCTCTTGGAAGGTCTCTGAATTCCTGCTACTTGTTTCCTCACACAATTCCAAACAGATCATGGACTGAATCTGCCTCCGGCTTGTGAGTGACTTGGCACTGTTCCAGCATAACCCTTTGGTATTCATATCATCCCACTATTGTGTCAAGCCAAGCTATAAAAATGTTCTGAAAACTATAATATCCCATACTTTTGTGAGGTACAATTACAACACATAATCCACATATCTCTGATTTACTTGTAAAATTCCATTCTGAATCTCTTATGCATCACCTATGTATTTATTTAAGCTCCACATTTTGAAATCTGCAGAGATGATGCAAAAAAAAATACACATGAAGGGTTAAAAATTGAGAAGCAGAAGCAATGAAAGAGGTTAGTAAAATTTAAATCAATGTAAGGATGAAATGATGAAAAGTGGCTTAATGGGGCTGGTCCTACAGGTATACAGAGGCGGTAACTGCCCAATCGGGCTGATCTGCAGGGCACTAAAAAATTCAGCTGCTGGAGGAGGCGCTGGTTCTCTTTGTCAGCTCCAGAAAATGAGCCTTAGCTAAGCTGGCCAGCAACTTGAACATAATTGTTCTCACTCTGTTTCACATCCTGTCTTCTTCAACCTGACCTCAGCACTAAACCAACTCCACTCACCGTTTTTTTCCCAAAGCAATAAGCTTTACAGTTAATCACAGCTTATAGAAATACCCTGCTCTTCTAACTTTCAAGTATTTAGAGGAGAAAGGATTTTGCTGATCTTGTGTATGTATTCATGTGAAAAGCATTTACAAACCTTAACATTTTAAACTTTCTGCTAAAATTCTCCAGCAAATTTAGCACTCCAGGAAGAAGCCTCGGTGTTGATCCTGTGGTTTCTCACAGCCTTGGACACAACACCACATACCTGGAGGGCACTTGGGCATCAATATGCCTATGGTTATGGAATTGCGGGAGGAACAGCACCTTTGTAACTGGCAGTTAGCTGAGTGGCCTTCAGCCAAGAGGCTACATTATGACCTTGGATGAGACCTTCAAGGCACCCGATGACAAGCACCTCCGTTGTGTTTCTTTTATTTCCCAGGACAGAGGGAGGCCATTCATCTTTGAGAACACTCCTCCCTACTCCCCTTCTCCATATGCCCTCCTCTCCCTGCCCCACAAACAGGATGGAAGTCAGCACCCATTTCTGTTCTGGGTTCAGTAAAAACAAGGCCCTCCTGACCTCCTGCCTCTTCATGCCCTGACACTTACCAGTGATGGAGAGCTCCCCACTCCACCCTCCCAGAGGGCCACTCCCTCTGACACAGAGGAGACAACCTCCTTTCACTTTTCTACTTCTCCCTTGAACTTCAGTGCTGTTCCTACCCACTCACCAAGCTGCATAGTCAGTCCATCAGCAAAATTTCTCGGTAACCCATATTTAAATTTGGTTCTTCCTCCTTTTTTTCTTTTTTTATGCAGTGAGGTAGAAGAGGGACTTAATACGTACGTATAGAGAATAGAAAACAGGAGTTAGCAACTTTTATTTCTTGTAATGGTTCTCTAAGGTTTTAGCCCTTTCTTTTCTGATATATCAAGTTTAATGGCTAAATCTGATTTTTTTCAATGAGAAGGAAGATAATGTAACTGCTCTAATCTTTGAGAGAAGGGAACACCAATTTTCACCCTCATTGGGGAGGGGTGTTGTTGAACGAATACCAGTTTTAGGGGGTAAGGAAAGCAGCAATGGCACCCAAGTTTCCAAAGCTTCAGAGGGCCGTGTGCAGCGCCCCCCTGGCATCATTGCTCATCGGTCTCACGATTGTGAGAGAGTGTTCTCTTCATTTGTCATTAAAGAAAACCACTGGAAATGTCCTTTGTTTCTATAATCCTCTTTTCTACCACTCATTCCAGCACACTTCCACATGGTGGACACTGGAGGTTTGTTGGGCACCGTATGTAGGAAGAGAGATGGGAAAACAAAGTATGGGAGCTCCTATGTTTGTGCAAAAAACGGTGGGCTTGAAATTTATAGAATGTTCTGGAACAGCATTACACCCGGCATTCAATATCTCTGCAGAATTTTTGAGGCATGTTCAGATATGTTAAGCGTGATGTCTGTTTAGTTGCCCTTGCTCTGTGAGAAAATTTTTCTGTGACTGAGCATTTCTACGAATGTGGGGGTGGACCTGATACACTAGATCACAAATGAGCTGAGCATTTGCATAAAGGCCTCAATCCCTCCCTGGGTTTTTGGTAAGGTGGGGAAGTTTATGCAGTATTCAATTATTATTTTTTTAAAACTTTCATTCATTAATTAGGCCCTGAAATGTTATCCATAGTCTCTCTACAGAGTTCTGTTTTTCAAATGGACATTTTTGTTTCATAGGAATTCCAGGAAATTTTGTTTCTACTGTTAATTTGTTCATTAAGCCATTACAGCCTTTCCCTTGGGAAAAAAATAATGGGTCTGCTAAGTACTTATACCAGAGGCCGCTGCTTTCCTAACAGTGCTTCTGGGAAAGCCCCATTCTCAGTTTCCTGTTGTCTGTAATTGTCACTATATGTATACAATAATCCTACCTTATATTGTAAGCCTGCAGAGCTCAATGGCTAGAAAATATTCCTCTGAAAGAAACAGTTTGGTGAGGAGTGGTCCAAAGAGTTTAGTAAAGATCCACTTTACTAAACTAGTAATCAAGAAAGAAACTAATTCATGGGCAAGGCTGAGACCTGAAGTGGAAACTTTGTAAGCAACCTATGACTGGAAGCTAACTTTGATGCAGAAAGGATGAAAATATACTCTTTAGTGATATGGCAGGGAGGTTGGGAGCCCTGTGAAGGCTTCCAGGATATCAGTCAACACCAAGGCCATGAGGCCGCCAGCCTAGAAACTGACCTGGAAAACATACTTTTGAATGAAGGGCTAGCCTTCACTTTAGCTAGCAGACACCCTTAGGCAATGCTTAGACAATCCAACTTCAAAACAATGAATGAAGGGTCAAAGGCCAGTCTTCCAGACCTGCGACTCTACTGTTGTTCTCAGAGTAAAGTAATGTTTGTATTTCGTTTTTGAATCTAGATGTTGTGTCATTAATTTCTCTTTCTATATATCTGGAAATTTCCAAACTTGTCATAGCTATACTGATGGCAGGATTTGGGTCAGCTACAGGGTAGAGTAGCTAAAGAAATTTAATTTAAATCCTTAAATCTTCAGTGTCAAACACTTTCCTTAGCTTGCTGCAAGTTCACCTGCCAGTGGACATGTTGTCCTCCTTTCTAAATGTCCCACCTAAATATTTTCCATCTGCCAGGCCTTTCCTGAGAACCTCCTAGCCCAATGGGAGTCCATTCCACCATGCTAAATCTCAGCCCTTCCTCCAATGTCTTTTGTACTGAAAAATCACCACCTTCACCACCAACCCCATCAATAACTGTCACTACTCAGCATGCACAATTCCAATCTCAAAGGGATTACTGGAGTTACCGATATTTTCCAACAGCAAGCGCTCAGTACATTATGTGTCAGAGAGCGACACCTTCTGGTGAAACATCACATGAGGAGAGAATGCAGGGATGCGATGTTGGTAGCGGAGGAATCCTCACACATGGGAGCTTGCTTTTTTTAGGAAAGGAGATGAAGACAGATCTTTCCAAAGTTTTGCTGAGTAAAGAGAAAAATCGGTCAATAACTGGAAGGGAAGTGGTATCAAGGGAGAATCTTTTAAATAGAAGGGATCCCTAGCCGGTTTCATCCAGTGGATAGAGCATTGGCCTGTGGACTGAAAGGTCCTGGGTTCTATTCAGGTCAAGAGCACATCCCTGGGTTGCTGGATCAATCCTTACTGAGGTGCGGGCAGGAGGCAGTTGATCAATGAGTCTCTCTCATCGTTGATGTTTCTATCTCCCTCTCCCTTCCTCTCTAAAATCAATTTTTTAAAAATTAAATAGAAAAGAAAACTCATCAAGCAGTCACAGGAGGGAAAGCAGAGCATTTCAGCACAGATGCAGCCAGTGAGCGGATGCAGTTCTGGAAATTCAGAAAGTTCTCTTTAAGCTCCTCTTGTTCTCAATAAAATGTGAAGCAAGGTCATCAGCTGAGAGTGAGAATTGGCAAGAAAGGCAGGAAATCTGAGAAAATTTGTGTGCTGTTCTCCAAGAGAGTTTGAAACTCAATGGACCAGGGAAATGTAGTGTAATATAATTTTAAGATCATAACTTTAGAGTGAGTCCAATTGGTTGTTTTTTCTCCAGCCTTGTTCAGCTACAAGGGTGCAGGTGTGGAGTAGGCAGAGGGTTGGATGTAACCATGCTATGGTTTTGACTATCAAGTACAATAATGGAGGGGCCAGGAAGTGGAGGGCTTGTCATCCTAAAAGGCCAGGCAATATTAATATTTTCTCTCATTGATGCCTGCATTTTTAATTGGTTCCATTTATTATTTATTTGCTCTTGGACAGAGTGAAAGATCTGGGAATGATGACTTGACTAAAATATACTTTATGCCTAAACAATCTCCTTTTTTCTGTTCTTTTGATTTTCTTTCAACAAAGGAGTTTTTTGTCTTTTCACTTAGGATATTGTCTTTAATAAGATGGCTATGTCCAAAACCTCTGAAATTAGACACTATAGAAGAGAATAGAAATTTCAATAGGAGGTTGCAATAATATAGATGAATAGGACATATGAAGCTATTTTTCATGGTCTAATGTTTTTTTAAATTAATCTAATTTTGATATTGTAAAATACCCATTACTATTTCCACAGGACTTGTTTATTAATACACTTAGTGAATATTTATTGCATATCTGCCGTGTATAAAACGTGCTAGGCAAGCACCAAGGTGGCTTGGGATAGCGCAGGATTAAAATACTGAGGTTTTTGTAGTCTAAACATGGTGCTTGCAAATACTGGGATGTTTACAGCCTAAAGAGGTAAACATTCCTGTATTTATATCAAACTAGAGGCACTGAGGGGTATCCCTCAGCCTGGCCTGCACCTTCTCGCAGAGAGGCTCGTGGGGAGCAGGTCTAAGCTGTCAGTCAGACATCCTTAGCACTGCCACTGCAGATGCACTTGCCAGCCATGAGCCTGGCTTCTGGCTGAGTGGCACTCCCCTGTGGGAGCACACTGACCAACAGGGGTCAGCTCCTGTGTTGTGCACCTGCCCCCTGGTGCATCATAGTGACCAGTTGTTCTGCCATTCAGTCAATTTGCATATTAGCCTTTCATTATATAGGATTTCTGTGCAAGCACTACAACACAAGTTCCATGACCTTTGTTCATCTAATTTACCACCAATACCATTGAAGGCACCTGGTCAATATGATGGGTCAGTAAATGCAATAGAGATATGAGCCATGCTAGAGGAGCAAGAGGGAGCAATGAATAAACTCTGAACATAAGATCTGAGAAAGCTTAGGAGAGAAGGAGCAAAAGCTTAGAAGCTAGCCCTTAAAGGGAAAGTAGGAGCCCTACAAACAAAGACAGAGTAGGGCCCTTCAGTATGAAATAGTGGACAAGCTCAAGATGAGCCCTGCAGCAAAGCACAGGAAGATGTCCATACAGATGCATTCTGTCTGTGGACAACAGTACCAGAGACCAGTGTGTTAGAAAGGAACTGTGATGCCAGGAAGCGAGTGCATAGGTTACCAGGTGAATGAGTTCTATGGAGCACTTACACTGGGCCCAGCACTGTTTCAATGACTGCACATACAGTAACTCATTTAGAATCACAGGAATCCTGTGGGAGAGGCACTACTATCCTCTGTTTCACAGGTGAGGAAACTCAGGCACAGAGAGGTCAAGTGCTTCCAAGTTACACAGCTTGTAAGTCACAGAGCCAGTGCCCTGGTTACCGTTGTCACTATAAAAATATTATGACTATTTAAGTGATCTACAGTGTGATCTACAGTGTGATCTACAGTGTGATCTACAGTTGCTACTGCATTTTTCTTTTACAAATAATGAACATATTTATGTTAAATTTAGACAGTAACCACCATGAGTATTAGCTGTTCATCTGTATTTAGAAGTTCTGACTAGTCAAATGTATTAATTTCCATTTTTTTCTTTGCCTCCTTCAATAATATTACTATTTCCCAACACTATTGGTTTAATGATAGTTTTCCTGGTGATTAACATACAATATAATACTATACAATTGCATTTGTTTTTGTCCAAATTTATATTCTATTTAACTAAAGTTTTCCAATATTCTTGAATTCTGGAAAAGGTCAGGGGAGAAAGGGGTATTGTTTATTTTTTCTGAAATCACTTTGCCCCTCTTTTTTTTTTTCTTTCTAACTTTGAACTTCATCTGGAGATAGTTGTTGATGGCAGCTAACTCATCATCATACAGGTTATACTTATGTTTTGTCATCATCTTAGAGAAATATTTCTTCCTCAAAAAATGTTTCCAATCTTCTATTAAATATGCTCCCTTTTAATAGCAGGTCTGTCAACTACCAATTTATTCTCATTAAACTTTTACATACTCTTCCCCAAATACTTACATAAACTAAAATTTTAACACATGAAAATACATCTAAAGAATCAGAATTCAGTTCAATATCAAAGTTACAATTTATGCTGCATTGGAGGGCAGCATCTAATATGATCTAATTCTTTACCTGTAACATAAGTGCTTTCATTAGCTCCAATAAATAACAGCTCTTTTTACCTCAGTAAAATCTTTAACATTCCATATTGTAATTCTTAAAAAATTTTTTTGGTTTATTTTATCTGAAATCCTTGGGAAAGACACAGACTTTGTCACTGTGACCTGTCCTATAAATATCCTTGGACCCAGTAACCAGAAGTCCCTGTTCTCAGAATCTTGCCCCAATATCTTCTCTAGCAATGACTTGGGTAGGGACACAGGCAAAATATTCTGATCCTTCTCAGACAATAATATTATTACAAGGAGTCCCCTGTGCTTGGTTTTATATAATTCAGACAAAAACAGCAGGCTAAGGTAACTGATAACTCATGTGATACAAGAAACCAGAAAAAGGTAGAGGATAGCCTGAAGTAGAGAACTGCCTAATACAGGGAAAACATAAGAACTGTTTATGGAGGGATCTGTAACTAAGTCTTTGCTATACCAGAGGGCTGAAATAGGACTAATTTGTGGAAGCCACTGGATGGTAACTTTCAGCTAAAAGGAAAGAATTATCTAAACAGAGATAATATTCAAAAATAGAACAAGGTGCTTCCTACTGGGAAGCCATTTGTAGAGTTTTAACCAGGAATTTCCTCCAGCAGGGAGACATGAAAAACTGGGTGCTTATAGAAGTTATTTTTCAAACAAGGACACATTTGAGAATGTGTAACAGCAGTAAGCCAGCAAATCCCAAGCAAACCGAATCTCATGTCACACTAATTCACCCTTGTTGTTGACCACCAGCTGTGTGGGTATGTTCACACTTGGAAAATTGGCCTCTTAGGGGAAAGGGAATGAGTCAGAACTCATGGGAATGCTAAGAAACATCTCACCCTTTTACATTCTCACCCTGATAGGATGAAATCCAAAGACCCAGATCTATGTGAGCAAGCCAAGTGCTAAGATCCAGAGGGATCCAACCAGGGAAATTCCAGGACTGGACATTGTTCCCAGAGCCAGGGTAAATACAAGTTATTCTGAGACGTCTACCAGAGCCTAACACAAAAAGAAAGTAAGAACAGAGCCATCCCCAAAGGACTGAAGATTGTGGAGGTGATGGTGAAGGTGAGCGCAGGGCTAGCCTAACAGCAGGACTCCCTGCATTGCAGACAAGCACTGAGAGAAAAATGGAACAATGCAGGGTGTATGGGGAGCCTGGTTTCCCCATGATCTGTGTCTACCATGCCAGATAGGCCTAGACTTATTCAATGAGGCACACTTTTTCTTAATGGTAATTGAAATATAATTACAAAACTTTACTACAACTTACCACACTGTAAACTGATAACTGTGTGAAAGGGTTACTAAAAACTAGAGGCCCGGTGCATGAATTCATGCACAGGTGGGGTCCAGCTGGCCTGCCCCAATCAGGGCCAATCAGAGCCAATCAGAGCCGGGCCAGCAGGGGTAGGAGACGCAGCAGGTTGGCTGGCCAGCCACAGTGCACATCATAGCAACCCAGTCGTTCTCGTTAGTCTGGTGGCTTGGCTTTTATATGTATAGATTAACATTCCTAAACTAAAATTTCCATTTTACCAACTTCCATGGGCACTAACAACTGCAGGCTCAGCTCCTGTGCCCCTTCATGCACTTTGCCCCACGTTGAATGGGCACCTTCCACTTTGCTATGCAGCCAAGCTGATTCAGGGAAACCTGATCCCAGTACACAGCTAGAATGAGCCACTGGGGATAACCTCAGTCCCCTGCCCTGTGATCCTCAGCTAAGCCAACCGCACTGTCACATTTCTTCACAACTGGTGCTGGTCCAGATATGTGGCATAAATCAGCCATACTTTAGGAAAAGGCTATTTTTCAACATGAACAAGGGCAAGGATGTTTAACTCAGTGGAGCCAGCCTATGGGGATAGTGACCACATGGGGGAGCTGAGCAAAAGGAAGAAGAGGACGGTAGAAAGGCAGAGCCAGGGCTTCATTTTCACCCTGCATCCCCTACCTTCTGCTTCCCTTTGTATGAAATAATAGCTTCCTTGTTTAAGCCGGTTTGAAGGAGATGATCTCTACTCTTCTGCTGAAAGTACCCTTACAGACCCACAAAACAGTTTTCCCCAACCTGTCTGCACATTGGAGTTCCCTGGAGACTCAATTCCATGTTCCACTCAGAGGTTATGATGTGTTCATGTGGTGTGTAGCTGGGTAAGCAAATGAACCTCTCAGCTCCCTTCCTCTCAGAAGATTCCAAATAATTTCTCACTGAGCAAGTACTCTGAGACTCCTCACAGTGACAAAGATATGTGTTCCCACTAGGACTCTCCCCAAAATGAAGGAGGAACTTTCATGCTTTCCAACAGGATGTGAGTTGCTCTCCAGCTACTCTGCTTGGATTTCTGCCTGAAATGTACCACATTTCAAAAGATATTTGTTCGAGAGTCTTCTTTAGTGGAATGAGAAGACAAATCTCTGTAAGTCACACGCTTCTGCTCCCAAGGAGCCACAGTGAGTGGTCCCAACTGTTCATCAAGGATTGCTTTCTTAAATGGTTGCATGGATAAGAGGACAGAGATCAAGTGGGAGAGGAGGCCTCAAAATTTGACTACATTGTTAACATGACCTTTTAATGCCTCTAACCCTCAGTACCTGCTATGTGATAAACTGAGAAAAACAGTATCTGTTTCATCTATATAGTAGAGCTTTTGTGAGAATGATATGAGATAATACATATGAAAATTTTCAAAACAAAAAAAGTACTCACTGAATGTAAGCCTAGGGAGTTAAAAATGAAGTCTAGACACAGCAGAGCCAGCAAGAAGAAATGGCTTGGGGAGTTTGACCCTCTGCCAGCCTCCTCTCTTAGCCGGCCCCTTCACCTTTCTCCTCACCACCCTGCATAAAATCACAAGCTTGCTCTGTAAATGCAACTCTAAGACATGTCCTGGCCCTCCCTCACTTTCAACCAGATTGACAGCCTCTGAGCCCCACACATAAGGAAATTGTAGGACTGCCACTCATCACTAATCGGCAGGAAGGCTGTTTTGTTGCATTGCCCTCCCCCAAGCCCCCCCTCCTCATGTTTTCAGAAGCACTCCACTTCATCATGGAGAGTATACCCCCGGGTATCACGATGCTATATCACTTCCCACTTGAATTATAATGTCAAAAGAGGCATCTCTCGGGAAGCTTGAGAGCTAAGTGGGAGTGATTTTTAGAGAGCTGAGTGGGAAATGGTTTCAATATTTGGCAGTTCCTAAAGGCAGGGTGATTTGAGATGTTGGTGTCTTGTTGTTTTTTAAATACTTGATCAGCTCATACTATTCCCTTATTTCTGAAAGTGCCTTGTCATTGCATCGAAGTAAAATTTTCATAAAATTTTCATAATTTTTCATTTTTGCCATTAATTTACCGTGTTTCACATATATCGCATAAATATATGTATTCACTAGGAAATCAACCTTCTTTTACAGATCTCTCCAATAAAATGTACCAGTCTGAAACTAAAGACATAGACAATGCCCTAAGAATTGAAACAGCTGAAAGTCCTGCAAAAATGTATAAAGTGTCAACCATGAGACGAGTGTTTGATTTGGCAAAGCATCGCATTAAAAAGATCAGCATTTTTTCCAACTGGGGTTAAAGTCTGTACACAGGAATCCATGAAACAGATTCTAGCCAGCCTTCAAGCTTATTACAGATTGAGAGGTAAGAAAAGAGATGAAACCTGCTTAGCCTTTTCTTCTTTCCATCCCTTCCCTTTTATTCATCTAGGGGTCATATCCAGCCCAGAACTTCCAGTCTCTCCTGGATATAAAAATCTGCCAACTAATCGGAGAGCAATGAATAATAAACATTCAAAACAATGACAGGTATCTGCTCTTATGTTTTATAATAATGATGATAATGTCCTGTGCAGTTCAGAGCCATCAGGGCAGTTAGCAAGTCATCAGAAAAGCCTTGGTCTCTGAGTTTTACCTCTTTTATTTTTGCCAAAGTCCATACTGGACTTCAATGTTGTTATTATGAAGTAAGAAGCATGGGGTGGTTGCAACCTCAGGAACCTGGCCAAGTTGATTTATGACTTAAGATTTTATTCTCCAAAAGCAACGTTACAATCCAGATACTCTCTCTCCTTGATAAGGTTAAAGGGCTTATTGCTGATTCAGCAAAAACTTCCTAGGCTTGGAAACCTAGAGGCACGTCCAAGTGCAGAGGAGCCACAAGTTAACAGGGGTTACCAAGGTACAATGCAGGGGTGTTAATGGATTCACAACATAATCACTGTGATTTCCAGCAGAGTTCCAGGGCAGTGTTTACCTCAAAACAGCATCCCAGCATTCTTACTGTGTCCCTGGGAGTCATTATGGAGTTCAATTATACCACAGCCATCAGTGGCTGCCTAGTCATTCACTTGGAAATTTTCCATGGCTTTTTCTTGAAAGGAAAAAAAAAAGTTGGACCTTTAGTAGCTGCTATTTAATTCCCCAGGTAGTTCCAAATAATCCAAGTATCTTGTCTAGTGGAAGCTAAAACTCAATTCCTCTTACATGTGAAAGCTGAGGCGGTGTACTGATTTCCAACTTGATCTTACCGGATGTTTACTTCCATTCCAGAAAGCACAGTCGCCCTGATCTATTTCAAGCCCTTTGACTAAAGCAAGCGAGTTCACTTCCGGCCTGTGATGTGTTGCCCATCATGACCACTGAAAAGTACTTCATGATACTAACATCCCAACATGCTCTTGAGCATTTACATCTGTAATAGGTGCAAGTTTAAACTAATCTGGGGAGTCATTGGGTTTTGGTGACACGATTAATTAACAGTATCAAAAACATCAAGCCTTGTGTCTTTCATATGTCTCATTTTATGTAGAGGTAAAGAGATACTTGCTTTCTGACAGAAGCCACACCCACAGAGAAACGGCAAGTACTGACGAGATCATAGCAGAAGGCGGACTCTAATCACAGAAAATCAAGTGCACCAGACAAATATTCTGAGATGCTAGCACAGCCCCGATGCATAGCTCGTGCTCATTGAGTGTTGTTGATGAACACAGGAGGCAACGAAAGGAGTGGCTTGTGTAAATTACTCATTTTGAATGTGCCTACACTTTGCTTTGATAATGACATAGGTAAATTCCATTTTATTTGTTCAAGTTTAAGCATACAGTTTATGCATCACACTGAATATGAACACAACTATTGCTAACTATTTCACGACACTTCCAATTCTTCATGACATTCACAAATAGGATTCATCCCAAGCATTTATAGGAAACACTATTTATTGCTGCAACCAAATTTTTAGCTCTGAATTTTATTATTAGCTCTTTAGTTTTACTAGGTTTGCCTCTTTCATTCTTGCTTCCCTAAATGAATCAAATACTGTTTTTCTTCCCACAGCAATGACAGTCCTTTATCTTTATGGCTGCCCCTGGGTGAAATGAAATTTTACTATTCATCAACATGGGTTTCTTAAATCTAACAAATTCAGTTCATAAACTAGAAATAAGGTCCAGCTACAAAGCAGTGTTTCTTTGACAGAGTAACCCACTTACTGTTCTCATAGCTGCTTTTACAAAATTATCTGTTGACATTCTTCAAACTTAAGAAAGGAAGCCCCTGCACTCCTCAGGTCAAATAGAATATCGAGCTGTTTCTTCTCCCAGCGCTTAAAGCAACACAAGTGAAAATGTTCGCGGGAGAATCATAAACATGCTCATCCCAAAGCTCAGACAGAAGCAAGTTTGTTTCTGCTAGTGTCCCAGGGAGGAGACGGGGGCGGGGGGGGGGGGACTGTGCTCCCCGCCAGGTAAACACCCTTTTCTGTGACTGCCTCCCTTCAAACCATTCGCCCGGGACGCTCCCTCTTTTCCCCTTCCTCCATTCTTCTATGTCTCTCCTTCTCCCTCTCTTTATCCCAACCCCATTATCAAAATCTAGATCTTTCTTTCACATTAATGTGTGACTTTGGAAAAGTTAAAAATGGAGGGAATTCTAGTTCTTGCTACTCCAACCTTGTCCACAGACCAGCAGCCTCACTATCACCAACCAGGTAACTTGCTAAACATTCAGATTCCCAGATCCCATTCCAGATCTACTTTCAGAATCTGCATTTTAATAACATCCCCAGGTAACCCATTTGCACTTTCACATTCTAGAAGCACTTGTCTGAAGATCACCTGGCTAACACCCCCATTGTACAGATAAGAAAAGCAAGGTGACATGCTCAGTCAGGGCCCCCTTTGGTCACGGAGCAGTTAGAGCCCGGCATCCTGACTCCCAGTTCAGTGTGTTACCTTTCCATCGAAAGCGTGCCCACTCCTGCGGTGAGCATTTTCACACGCCATTGGTCTAACTTCATCCTTCCAAATAGAAGGAACTATCCAGGGACGTGTCTGGCCTCCAAGGCTTGTGTTCCTGGGGTTCTTCCTACATCTTAGAACAGCCTAGGGAGTGACAAGTAGCAGAAAGTCTGAAGTTCTGTGGTCAGATTTCAGGCAGTGGCCAGCCACTGTGGGAAGACTTGGAGGCAAGGCTCTGGATTTCTCCAAAACCCCTCAGGCAATCCTTCCCAGTAGATGCAGAAAAGGCTGGTGCAGAACAGGTAAATCAAGGGAGTAGAAAAATCCTACTTTTAGTAGTTTTTAGACTTCTCCCAGACCCAACATCCTTTGAGGCCTCAAGTAAGGATTATTCTTATGCTATCTTGGTAAGGACAAGGGACTTTCCCCAAGGGTCATGGACTGGTGCTCTTGTTCTCCCAATCCCAGAAGGATTCTATGATTCCTGGTTTGTGCTGCGTTTCCAGGAGGCCAAGAAAATGACATCAGAAGAATCACCAAAAACCTGCCTCCCAAAAAGAGTTCAAAGAAAAGCTTCTACTCCCTGTTTCATCCTAATATTTTGATCCCTATAAACTACAATGCTCCAGGGAGGGAATTCTTCAAGCAATTGTGCTTTGGGGAGAAAACTCAGAGTCTTTGTGAAAAGTAGGTTTCAATGGGGTTGGGGGTGACATGTGTCATTGAGGTGGAAAAAGGGGCAGAGACAGGAAGATGCAGGCACCAAAAACAAGCCTTAAACTGGACTGAAATAAAAGAAAGACACTCTGCCTTAGCTGGCTTGGCTCAGTGAGTAGAGCAGCGGTCTGCAGACTGAAGGGCCCTGGGTTCAATTCTGGTCAAATATATGCCTGGGATGCGGACTTGACCCACAGTAGGGGGTGGGCAAGAGGCAGCCAATCAACGATTCTCTCTCATCATTGATGTTTCTCTCTCTCCCTTCCTCTCTGAAATCAATAAAAACATTTAAAAAGGGGGGGAGGGGAATAATCTGAGACCAAAAGCAACTCAGGCAAGAGTGTGTTGAACTGGTAAACAGAAGGAATGTCACATTATGTCTCCCAAATGTTTCACTCATGGATATTGTTAGTGAAAGTCACTCACACTAAGCTCTCAAAGGCAGGGCTACTTTATTTTATGTATTGTTGTATATCTGGCACTTAAATAGGTTTTTGAACTAAACTAACTGGTCTCATTGGGCAAAAATGGAAGGACAAAGTAGCAGCCCCCAAGAGAGTATAAAGTATGTCGGTGAGAGGAATAGCAAGGCAGCTGGTTTCCTTGGACTGGACCCACAACTCTGAGAGTCTAAACAAATGTTGGTTCCTTCTTGCATGGCACACAGACTCTTGACTGGAGGTGAAGATCAAAAGGCTTCACGATGATTACTATCAGGAAAGGCATTAAAACTCTCTGATCCTGCCCTGACCGGTGTGGTTCAGTGGATAGAGCATCGGCCTGAGGACTCAAGGGTCCCGGGTTCGATTCTGGTCAAGGGCATGTACCTTGGTTGCAGGCACATCCCCGGGGGAGGGGGGGGCGGGGTGCAGGAGGCAGCTGAGTGATGTTTCTCTCTCATCAATGTTTCTAGCTCTCTATCCCTCTCTCTTCCTCTCTGTAAAAAATCCATAAAATATATTTTAAAAAAACAAAAACTCTCTGATCCTTGCAGGAGAGAGATTATGTTCACAAACATGGGTTCTCCAGTGAGAGATTATTACATTGGTCTCCAGGTCACCCCTGCATTTCCCCAAATGTGGAAAACTCAACGCTCATTTGAAATGGTAGGACTGTACCCACTCCCAGCTTTGTGGGTTCTCGTCGGTTGCTTCTGATGGCCTGGGATTCTCTTTGTCTCTTAAAACAGAAAGATAACAGAAATCCAGACGTAGAATAAGTGGGGTGTGAGGGACAATGAAGCCCAGGACCATGAGTCTCTAAACTGTTCTTCTCTCACTGGTTCTTCCCACAACCCCTTTCTCAGCACAGCAGTCAGTTTCTCTAGAAAATCAAGTGATATCAGCTTCAGCCCCAAATTCTCCAATTGCTCCCCTTTCCTCTAGAGTAAAAAAAAACATATTATAATTGCTTATAACAGAAGATATCTATTTTTTCACTTACTCCCCTAAAATAATTTTTTAATTTTATGCACATTTTTGCATGCTTTTCAGTTGACTTTTAAAGTTTTTATCTTAAATTTAAATGCTTGGATATGGTAACTTTTGGTAAATTGTAAATGTTGATATTGAAAACAAAATAAGAATTAGAGCATTCATAGGTATCCAGAGGAATCTACCACAGCCCCTCATTACTTCCATCAAACACTCTAAACAAATACATGAAGGAACCCTCTTAACAGTAGGAGACATCGCCTGGCTCCTTTTTCTCCACACACCCACAACTTCCATTCCCACTTCAGAGTTTTATCTCATTGGAATTTATTGTAAGTTTGAAAATCTGTTATTGGTTGCTCTGAAATATGTCTCAGCAACAAAGAATATATGCACAAATTAAAATATTTTATTCTCTCCTGTTACTTTATGTGTACAAAGAAATTTCTTCTAGATTCAGTTATATTTATGATTACTTTTAATATATAATTTAGCAAAACAAGTTGGTACAAATTTCACCAAAAATGTTAAGCAAGTCATTATCAACAGATAGGTCCAAGACCAGACACGGGTTTTGTGGGCACTAACGTTTATAGACACAAAACTAGGAACAAGGCCCTTAAAGCTTAAGTTGTATTAGCTTCGGCCTCTGGATAGACGGGGCTGCTTTGATGGTGTCCCTCTATTAGTGCACCTGCCACTACTTACAATGCACGTCATGCATTGCTACAATAAGCAGGGCTTTGCATCCATTTTTTCCCTATTCTTTTACCCAGTTTCACTTAAATGCTGAGAAAACCGGTTACATAAATATGTAGATAGGAACAGAGAGAGTTTTGTTCCAGTAATATCCTGACTCTTTAAATTCCCTTCGAATTATATGCTAACAGACACATCATGAGCTGTCATTAGTATTTTTAATGATCTATCAGATGCTGACTCCATTAGGACTCCTAATGTGTTAAAAGCAAAGAAGCAGAAATCACCCTAATTGCAAAAATCCACTCTGACTAAGTTCACCTGCTTTCTTAACCTCAAAGCTATGGTTTGTTTCAAATCACCCCTTTGTGTGGCAGCCTAGAGGCACTGGGCCCCAATAAGATTAGTGATGAATGAATAGGGGAAGATGGTGATCAAAGGGAAAATGAAGAAGGAAAGGTGTGCCCTTAGGCAGACCATTATTAGGAAAACATGATGGGAAAATTGAGACTAGAAGCTAATTCTATTTAAACTGTTTGTATGCCTGTTCATCTCTTGGGAAACCTTCAAATATAGCCAGTACCTATGCCCAGTTTGAAGATTACTAGTCTACAGGCCCCTCCACTACCTGTGTCCCCCTCTCCACATCTATCTGTCTTCATCCTCTGTTACACTCAGCCTTGCTCTGGCCACACTGACCTCCTTGCTGTTCTTTGCATGTTCATAGCTTTCTCTAGCCTTGGAGTCTTTTCCCAAATTGCTCAAAGTCACCTTTATAAGGAGGCTTTCTTCAATCACCCTATTTTAAATTCAAGTCTTAACACACACATACACACACACATTCAAATTCTCTATCTTCAAATACCCTATCTCCATTCCTTTATTTTTCCCCATAGCACATATAGGTGCTCAATAAATAGTTGTTAAATGAATTCACTTCTCTGGGCTATAAGTTAGTGTGTCAGCATAAGCCATGCAAAAGCTTTCCATGTTCTAAGCCTGTGCTTGCGTGGGGAGAAGGGGATCTACTCCTAATGGCACTGCATTGCAGTGTGCCAGGAAGCAGTGTGGGAAGCCTACCGGATCTTTCTGGATCGCATCCCCAACACCGGGGAATACCAGGACTGGGTCAGCATCTGCCAACAGGAGATTTTCTGCCTCTTTGACATTGGGAAAAATTTCAGCAACTCCCAGGAGCACCTGGATCTTCTTCAGCAGGTGAGCGTGAACACTGGGTTTGGAACGCTGCCCAGACAGCTCCCACACCTCCAGCCCCCACCCTTTTTTGACTTGGTTTCCATGGCAGAAGGGTTGGTGGAAGATATGCTTGGAAATACCTGACAAGGCCAACAAGAATTTTATTCTTGCAAAATAACAATGTATGTGAGGGCTGAAGTGAAGTTAAAGGGAAAGGGGAATGAAAATAGACTTTAGCTCTTCAGTTGACATTATCTCTTGGTAAAATTACTTTTCTATTTCTGCAGAGAATAAAGCAGAGTAACTTCCCTGAGAGGTAAGTACCAAAAATAGAGTGCTGCATGCTCTTGACTTTTGAAAGCTAACATAATGCAGTGACTCAGCTATTGTATCTTTATGACGTTATGTCAGCCTCTGAAGTCTGTGTAGGTTAGTCTGACATGACAGACAGTCTATACCTCTGTTGTGCTACACATAAATGAATGTATAAAAGGGAAATGCTTAGATTTTATAGACTAAGATACACTAAGTGTACCGGTTAATAATATGGATATTTTTAATAGATGGATTTACACATATGTTGATGTATGTGCGATTTGATAGTTATGCTATTTTGTTGTGTTGACAACAAACTTCAAAACTTCACATGTCAAATTTTCTGAAGGTGTTAACATCATAAATATTTTTATGCTTAAAAATGTTGAATTTCACACTAACCGGTTTGGCTCAGTGGATAGAGCGTCAGCCTGCAGACTGAAGGGTCTCAGGTTTGATTCCAGTCAAGGGCATGTACCTTGGTTTCAGGCACAACCCCAATAGGGGGTGTGCAGGAGGCAGCTGATCCATGTTTCTAACTCTCTATCCCTCTCCTTTCCTCTCTGTAAAAAAATCAATAAAAATATATTTTTTAAAAATGCTGAATTTTGTGCCAAAAAAAGAGCACTATTAACTGGTTAATAATCAATCTGCATTTTTAACCAGTCAATAGTTAATTTACATTATTTATTAACCAGTACACCTAGCATGTTTGCACTATTATCGGATAAAAGTATGTGTTAAGTATCTAATGTGTATTTTCACTTATAAGGTATAGAACAATTACAACAGTATGGTTTTTAGAATTCATGATAAATTATTAGTTATATCTGGAAGATAGTTAATACAGTCAATCAGCAATCTGAATTTGGGATTCTTTTCTTTTTCTTTTTTTTTTCTTTTTTTGTATTCTGTTCAGTGTTAGTGTTTCTCAAACTAAATTACTGAAGCACTGAGCTAAATCCTCAACCAGAACAGAATATCAAATGCGAAAAGCAAAATGTAAAAACCAAAAGAAAAGGCTGATCGATGTCTCTCATCCATGTTTCTAGCTCTCTATCCCTCTTCCCTCCTCTCTGTAAAAAAAAATCAATAAAATATATTTAAAAAAGGAAAAGTATATTAGATAAAATGATTAAAGAAGAGAGATCTCATTGCCAATTATAACCTCACAAATTACACATATTTTATAACAAAAGTATAAGTATGAAGACAATAATCCTACAACGAGAGGCTGTATGGATTCCTGACAATTCTCTATAATGCTTTTCACATTTGTTCCTTTATTTTCATTCCCTTTGCCAACCATCTGGTCCAGGACTTTATTGATTTACACTGTGAAAAATGTCAAATCTAATCTCCCTAACAACCATTACTGGCTCTAACCTCTTCCTTAACTTTTATAACTGCTGGGGACTCACATGTCTGAAATATTCCTTTTCCTACATTGAGTCCTGTTCCATGGCTTTCAAAAGATTCCCATGTCTTTACTTTCACTCTTCTAAATACCCCCTCCCCGCACTTCCTAAACCCACCCGGTACAGAGGTCTGAGCAGGGACTGAGTCTCCGGCATGTCGTGCCCTCTGACTGCTGGATAGGGCCAGCCAGTGGGGAGCAGAATACCAGGAGGGGGAAGAATGGAATGAAGTGAGCAAATTTGTCACCTTCCCTCACCCCAACTTGCAAAGTCTTCGAGGGTTCCTTCAGCTTCAGCTCAGTTCCGGTCAGGCAGCCCTGACACAGCCTTCTCTGTCTCCAGTTTGTGGTAACTGCTCCATCCTCTCACCCCTCCTGGCCTTAAGCACCCACTGTTACCAGCCCAGGCTTCTGCACTCTCACTTGTGTTTGCTCTTAGACTCACCCCACAGTTTAGTAAGTAATCCCTTATTAAATTTTGCTCAGAGTTTGAGTGAGACTTCTGTTGGCTGCCAGCACCTTCAGTGAGGCAGAGCCCAAACTAAGTAATCTAGGCCCTTCAGCACCTGACCTTTCCATCTTTGCCTTTCATTTCCCATGATTCCACCACTGCCACTGTGCCCTTCCCCAGGGCACACAGACCACACCCTCCTCCTCCCAGACTCTGACCTCAGGCCCCGGATCTTGGCTGGAAGAACCTGCCTTCCCCGGACCATCTCTCCAAATCCTGCTCTCCTTCCAGTCTCCCAGTGCAGTCCCACCTCCCCAGGATGTCTTCATCTGCAGTAATTTCTCCCTGCTTTGAATTATGTGTTCTATTTGTCGCTTGCATTATTACTTAGCATCTCCTTGCTTTACCCTGTTTCCCTGTGAGAGTGTAAACACCTCTAGGGCAGGAACTGTTTTATATTTCTCTACCAACTGCAAGAACTGAGCAAAGTCCTCATTTATTTATAATATATAATAGACCTCAATATGTCTATTTTGCTACACTTTTTTATGAATTTTTAAAAGTTATTGCCAGAAGCAAGAAGGTGACTTAGGAAAATATTAGTACTATTGTTCACAAGACACAAAGATATTGGCTCCTCTGATTTAAATATAGAATAATACTTACTGACTCCTACATTTTCCAAAAAAAAAAAAGCAGAGGCCACTCCTAAGAAAAAAATCCAACAGAATGTAGCAAGGCTTGATAGAAAAACATTTTAAATTATAGGAAACAATTATTCAAGCCAGAATTAAAAAAAAAAAAAAAAAAATAGAATCATTCCATCTCTTCCTGTGGCTGCCAGCATTGCTAGGGAGAAAGAAGGAAGAGACAAACATCTTACATTACCTGTGGTTACCAAGTTGTTGTTTAAAAGAAAGAAAGAAAGAAAGAAAGAAAGAAAGAAAGAAAGAAAGAAAGAAAGAAAGAAAGGAAGAAAGACGGAAGCAATTTTTTTACTTATAACCTTTCCAAGAAGACAAAACAGAAAAATTTCTCACCTGAGTAGTCCATCAATCTGCCAGTTTCAAATGACATTAAAATAATGAAGAACCCAGCAGCCTGGCTCGCCAAATTGTAAATCCCCCTCAATGGTCTGAATTGCCAGGGTAGTGGCAGAATCATACCTGCACGAAGGAGGCTGTTGACTTGTAGCTAGTACAGCAGCCAGCATTTTCCTAACTGCTCTTCTTGGTCACTTTCTTTTGTACAACAAGGTAAACAAGGATGCCAAGGTTCCGACAGGAGGAAGGAGACTTTACTTTAAAAAAAAGATCTGTAAAATAAAAAAGAAAGAAATTTATCTAAATTTACAAATGCTATAATGATATTATGGGAGTCTACTAAGTATTATCTCCATAAAAACTATTAAACGCATAGCATAATACCAGCAAAAGCAAACAAGAATAGCTAATTCCAAATTCCACTATAAAGTCTGAGTTTAATTTAGCCTATGCTCACCAATATAGTCATCCATGTATACCAGTACAACGGACATCCATTCTGATTGGTTAGAGCCCGGGCCAGGCTGATGGATACAGTTTGTACATTATCCCATTTAGCACTTTGGCAGAACTGAATGTGGCAGAAATATGTCTCATTGGCTATATGGCCAATCTATATGAATTTACAACAACAGAGCACCTAGCCATTCCCTTTGGTCTTTCATCATCATGAGCCACAGAAAATTGAATCAAATATACTGGTCAGCCATGACTGTACTATACAAACAGACACAATCCTTTGAGACCTAATAGCTTACAGTAACACATCTTATAATAAGCTTCAAAAGATATCACTACTGCTATTCCTTTCTAACTAAAGCTTACATTACATGCAGACAACTCTATAACCATGGCCTGGGATCTGCCCTAGAATATATCTTGCCTTGCCACTCCATGGCACCATGAACCTACCCACAATGTATGCAATGGTTATGTTCAGAATAGAGATTTAATACAACTGCATTATCCAGAACTCTCTCGCCATCCCATTACTGTAGCCACAAATTACTTTATTGGATAAACTTACTGATTCTCTGCATTTGTAGGTTTGAAAGTCAGAGATTTTAGCAAGAATATTTCAGTCATGGATCAAGTCATCAATTACCTTTGATGTCAAGGGCACAATTGAAGCACAAAAGACTATAAAACATCAGGCCCCCAAACCATCTTTGCTATCAGAGACAAGTTCCCTAGGACCACGAAAAGCCAACATGCTTATGAAAAGCCCTGCAGTCAAACATAGCCATTTGGGGAGGGTTGTTTGAGTTTTTCTTCAATGAAAATATATTAGAAGATTACGTCTGCAATGAAAACTAAGTAAACCAGTTTTCAACTATACTTTTTCTCTAATTTTTAGATTTATTTAATATAGGTGAATTTGAATGCATTCCCCCTGTTGTCATGCTCCTTTTTACCATTTCTTCTCTATTTTGCTAACAGAAAAGGCGAGATATCCACAGAAGAGATATTAGGAGAGCCTGGTAAGACCCCTGTGTTTTCAACAGGTAAGCTTAGGTCTCGTTCCATCTGCTTCTGAACCTTAATTCAGATCTTCAGGAAAGCATGCTATTTGAAAAGCAATCCTCAATTGAAGTTGACAAAATTTATAATGTACCTCCTCAAAACTAGCTTGTATGTCTAACCTTGTAAAATAATTTAAACTTATTTTATGAAACTTGAAAAATCTAGAAAAGAACAAAAACAAAACCAAATTGTCCATTGTCCTACAACTTAGATGTAATAATTACCAATACTTTCCAACAAACAAATTCAGGATAAACCTCTGTCTATGCGTCCTTTATATAGTCACTAAAAGAAAAATTAACCAGGTCTCCTTAGGCAGTACCATTTAGTTGAAACATATCTAAGAAAGTACCAAACTTGGGTCCTAGAAAGGAAGAAGAGTTGGGAGGAACAGTATTAGTTCTATTTTGCTCAAGAACATATTTATGTGATCTTAAAATAAAAATGAGCTCAGCATGGATCTAACATATTTAAATTCCAGAGTGACAGAAAAAGCATGTGAAATCTTTCACCTTGTTCTAATGTCAACTCCTCTAGTCTCATTTTTGTGCTATTTTTTAAATTCCCACAGATGTTGCCGATGTCTCACTCGGGCCCTTCCCTCTCACTCCTGAGGACACACTCCTCAATGACACCAAGATGCCTACGTCAGTAAGAAGTTCTGAGAGTCAATCCAACTCCTCATAGGCGTTTTTGTCTTAGTGAAATGGACGGGCCTTTTTATCACTCTAGTGAAGAGTCATTGACTTTGTTCTATTCAGTATGCTCACTTCTTCCTAGTGACTGAGGAGTAAAATACATTGAAAACTAGGGGTAAGGTGTGAGGAAGTGCAAGAAGCAACATAATTATTGACTCCAGGAAGGCAGGGGCTCTTTTCCCGGTGCCTAACGGAGAATTATGTAGAGCAGGTGCTCACCAAGCTTTAGAATGAATGAATGAATGAATGAATGAATGAATGAATGAATCTACCAATCACTCAGGTTCTTTCTCCACTGAAGTGTAATCTCGTGCTGACAATAAAGGTAGAAGTTTTGTGCTCAGTCATGTCCAGCAGGAAAAGGTGAAATAAATATCAAAATGATAGAAACCCTTCATGTCAAATGGGGAAAAATAAAACCAGTGTTTGCAGGTAAAGAGAGTGCTGGCAACTGCTCTGTTTGAGTGGAAAAAAGCATGCAGGATAGAATTGGGACAGAATTTAATGACGATTATCAAAGGGGGCGGGACATCTTTAATCTCCCCAAAGGCTTTGAGCCCAACACTCGGGGCTGAAGCAGGAAACAGTGGTGGAGTTGTGGCAACACAAGGTGGGCAGCAGATCCTCTCAGCCTCACAGGGCCACTGCGACCAGGTCTACCAGCCCCTGGGGTCTGTGAGGCTTCGCTAGCCCTTTCTTCTTCCAGATGGTGAGGGCAGGAAGTTCAGTCTCGCCAGCTCTACACGAAAATTCAGGGAAGAGACTCCTGCTGGCCACTCTCTCCCTGGGCTTTAGGACAGATGGCCACAGATTTGGTGGGAGTATGGTTATGAACAAAGAATAAGAGGATTTTTTTTTCTCAGAAATGCTCTTCTATCAACAGTGAAAAGTGCTGTTGAAAAAAATTATTGAGATCAAATATATTCACTGTAAAACTTATAATATAATTACAGTTTGCCTTGTCTTTTCTCCTATTACCTATGTCCCACCTTCTTTAAATTTTAATATAAGTCCCTCATTCTGCAGTAAATATCTCTTGAATATTTTATTTCGCACTCATCACATCCTCCTCTTTACCAACTGCATCTATTACTTATTCTTTCATTCAGCAAATATTTAACTAAAGTTCACGACAATATCTTAGATGAATAAGACACAGTCCCTACCTTTAGGAAATTTATAATGCAAATAAGTACAACAAAATAGTCAAAACGCAATGATTGAAGATGACTGATGTATGGACTGGGACTAATGATAGGCTGGGACAGGTTGCAAAGGCCCCCAAATCATGTATATTTACTGAGAGTTTTATTCATAAATGGCCTCATGTGTTTGTTTCTTTTTTATTTGGGAGAGTGATGAAGTGTGAGAATCATGCTGGATTCAAGGAGGTTATATGTGGAATGATAAGATTAGCAACATGTGGAGAACCTCTATTCTGGCAAGGGCTGTATTGATATTTATAACATTATTCACTTAATATAATTCACTTAATATAAATTTATGCTGCTATGAAAGAAAAGCTCCTGGATTTATTACATTTTGAGTCCTGCCTGCGGTTGCCTTGGCAGTCCCAGACCAAATGGTTTTCCAGGCCTTACGTTCCCCACCCCTGCTCTAGGTGAATACATCATAGGTACCAAATGAGCAATTCAGATGTTATTCACTGTTGTAGAAGGTCAGAGAAAGGCAAAGTTTTCTGACCTAGATGGTCAGAGGGGAGAGGTCTTTTAATGGACTATAAGACTAGGAGATATTAGTAAGAAGTAAAAAAGGATGTGTGTATGAAGTAAAGTGTGTGTGTGTGTGTGCACTATTGCTGGAGGGGGTTATGGGGAGCAGTGAGGAGGGTATTCAGTCAGGAGACTGCACAGCAGCGTAGTCCTCAGCAAGAGTGAATGGAGCTCCCTGAATTGGGCAGGGAGACAGACCAAAGCTGTTCAAGCAGATCAGTATCAGATGGTGGCGAGTCAGGATAAACAGCTTGGGTTTTATCCCATAGGTAATTAGGATGTCACTGAGGGTGCTAAGTGAGAGGCATAAAACATTAATAAGTGATTGAAGATAAGTTACAAAACTCACTGATACATCTAAAGGATTTACTGAAATGTCTCTTGTGAACTTCATATCTGCCTAATGGAATGGTAAGCTTCTAGAGGATAACACCATATGCCATATTTTTTTCCAATGTCCCATAGGTCCTAGCACTGTGCTATACCCATACAGATGCTCAGTGTGTATCAGTTGAATGATTAAATGAGCAAGTGGATGGATGGATGGATAGATGGATGGATGGATGGATGGATGGATGGATGGATGGATGGATGGATGGATGGAAACCTTCCCATTAAACAAATACCAGTAGCCTGGTAGGTGTAAATACACATCCTCCGTGTATGTCCTGTTAAAGTGAGAGGCTGTTCTTCTGTTCACGGCCCATGGAAGAAGGAGTCTGTGATAAGAAATGAGGAGAGGCTACATCACCACCACCCAGACGAGTTTTGCCTCTCCTGGCATTTTCCATTGGTTGTGCCTGTCTCTCAGCTTCCATAACTCTCATGTCACTATAAGAAACTGTATGTTACCAGAGACAGTTGGTTTTCCACAGACATATTTTTTACTCTTGGGAGAAAGCTGTGCAAATCTCGGGATTGTGTGGGTACAAAAAACTGGAAATCTGTCCAACCCCAAGTTTGAAACAGCTCCAGGTTTGTTCTGTGCCCTGGAGCCTATGTGAGTGGAGAACAATGAGAGACGCCTTCTTGTTCTCAAACCAAAGGACAACAAGGATGAGCCCTGGCCCTTTGGGATCCTCAGAACAGCACTGCTATTCTCAGCCACATGCTTCCAAAGGTGGCCCAAATATGCCATTTTCTCTGAGACAGATTTCACACCCTCTCTTGCCTTGACAGTGCTTTCTTACCAGTTTCAGTATGAAAGTTAAGCACGGTCTTATTCAACCAGTCTAGACTCTTCTCTAAAAAGGGTTATATTAAATAATGCCAGCATCCATAGGTTATTTTGTGTAATCCAATCCTTATCAAAGAGTGTTTATAAAGTTTCACAAGTAGTGGCACAATCCTACTGATGCTCCAGCAATGTATATGAATTATGTGCATGTGCATGTGTGTGTGAATGCTTTCATGAGGAGCACAGTCATAAAATGACTGTGTCCTCAAAGATTCTAAGAAGTTAATTCATTTGGAGCTTTGGTGCTTTGTCTCTCAGTGAAATTCTCAGGCCATTTCTAGTTAATAGGACTTTTATTCCAGAAATACCAGAGCCTTCATAATCCAATTCCTGAGACAAAATCAATACATGTTATATAATATTACCATTGGCTTGTGATTTATATTAATAGAAGAACTTTTTAACTTAGTAAAGAGAAATAGAGGGCCTACTGGAGCAGAAGGTGGGACTGAGCATCTCCCTGGCAAACCAGAAGTTCAAGGCAGCACTCCCCATATTACCAGGAGCTGGCAGCAACGTCTCAGCTTCAGGTGAGTGAACCACAGCACAAGTCTAGACTCAGAATCTGGGAGCCAACAGGAAACAAAGATTTTTGGTTAATAATTCCAACTCCTTGTGATCGGGCATTCATTGTTAACCATTACAAAATAAATAAACACACCGAAAGCTGCAATGGGTCCCGACATGTTAGGAAAAAGTGGCTCTCCCGGAAAGCTTTTCCACCTTACAAGTCATTTACATTTAGATTTTCTTCATATAGGAATAGGTTGTAAATCTTATTTAGCTGAAAGCCACTGAGCAGATATTCTAGATGTCTGAAATGTCCGTGCGGATACCAGCTAGGGAACATACTGGGGTGAAATATGAATTTTGAATCCATACCATCTTGTCTTCCATAGTATTTCCACTTTTGCCATCTGATGCAGCTTAAAGCCATGGCATTTTTTCATGGGTGACAGGCAGAAGGCAGTTATGTTATCCATGACATCTAGCACTAAACTAAGGACCTGACCCAAGATGTCTCTTGCATGTCTGACCTTCATCCTATGTGCCTATCCCTGATCAAATCAGAAGGCTCTTCATTCCCTGCAGGAGAGTCCAAACGACTATGCTGAACACGGCAGCTGAATATCATAAGACACTGCCTTTCTTTCCAGCCTCATCTTAACACCAGTTCCTTACCATCCCCCTCCTTTGTACTCTACTTTCTCACCGTTAGACTTTATAAGTAACGCCTCCTCCATCTGGAATGCCCTTCTCTGAGATTCATTTTTGCAAACATCATGAAAAATTCTCTCTTCCCATTCTGGGTTCATTCCTCTGTGCTAGCACCTGGGCCCACTGCTGTCATAACACTATCACTCTGTCTTGAGATGGTTTGTTTATATGTCTATGACCTCTGTTGTCTCCATTCCTTCCTTCTTGCCCTCCCACCACCTTCACTAACACCAGGCTATGAGCTTCCCATTAAGGGCAGGAACTGTTGCTTTCATCTCTGTAGCCTTACCTCCTAGTACACAGCTTGGGATGCAGCGACTACTCAGTATTGTTTGTAGAAATTCGACAGAAAATAGAAGCATCCATGAGATTACAGAACTGTGACCTGTGTTTATGGACAACCCAAGCACCTTACTGAGCAAGGCCAGCGAACAAACAGGCCCTCCTTCTCATACTCCAATGCTTACCCCCATTCAAATGGAGAAGAGCTAAGAGAAAAACATTCATAACCTCCAACCTCTCCCTGCATCAGCATAGTCAATAAAATGTAGAACACCATTTCTACAAACTTCAAAGAGAAAGCATCAGCATGGGGTATTTACGAACCAGAAAAGTACTTAGACATGGACTATTAGATAGAATGCTTTTTTTAAATAGTCTGTTATCTTTTCTATTTGCTCTTTGAAATATTCTCTTCAGCAAATCCTTAGCCTACTCAGAGTAATGTCAGAATTGGATAATTGGCCATAGACTGTCTTCACTCACCTGTGAACTTTCTAAGCACCTACAACTACTTGATGTAGAGTAATACAATTAAATTATAATTTTTTAAAAATCTTAGTCGTAGTCTTGTTTCTGCCAAGAAATAACCATAAACATTTAAGGATCACTTCCCTTACCTTAGATTCCTCATTTAGAAATTAAAAATGACCTCAATTCCCTTTCCAAATCTATTTCTATGTAGAGAAATAATACCACTGTACTGGTCTTAATATTTTATATGTATTAACTCATTTAATTTCCATACAAATCAAATAAACATGCCCCTTCTAGCCTGTGAAATATTCATTAGTCAAAGAAGAGTATATCTCACTTGGTTTTGTTGCAGAGACCTGCTGGTTCCGTTGCACAGGTCTTCGGCTTCCCTCAGATGAACCCACTCTACTTAGAGCATCTGTTCTCTTCCCAGGCCCCTGGGTAGGCTGGACACCTCAAAGCCAGCCATCATATAACCAACCAGCCTCACCACAGCCCAGCACTTGCATTAGCACAGTCATTTGGACCTAATCAGAAATTAATGGGCAGTGGCTTTGCAGTAATTTAATTTCCACAATAAACTTAATGAGCAATTTAATACAGATGTCAAAAGGAATGCATAGTTGTTGTCTGAATGCTTTCTCCTGAGCAAACATTCAGGAGAACTCCGCACAGCTGCCTTTTTATAGCCCCGTTAACATACATTCTGGCAGAATCAGGGAGGCCCCTGTGCATTTAGTGTTATTAATAAGGTTAACTGGACACTTAATTAGTAATTTAGTGGTTAGTGCTCCATGATTGGAAGGTTCCCAGATTATTTAGCAGAATTAACTGAAGGCCTTTGTCATCTCCTCCCTAGACACCTCCTGCACCCTCTCCTAAGCAAAGCTGCTTCTGAATCCATCAGAGGCAGGTTCACAGAGAGGACACAGGCGCAGGCAACAAGCCCTCCACTGGAGCTGCTGCCTTGTGAGCACCCAGGAGGGGAGAAGAGCTCTCCTGGCCATGCACACTACTGCCTGCGCTAATGGATGTGGGATTCCGTGAGAGCAGTTCTGCACTTGATTGATTGCATTCACATGCATCACAGCATTTCTGATATCCTGGACAAGACAGATGAGTTAGGGTCTGAATCTTCTACTGCAGAAACTATAGCTCATTCTTCAGCGCCCAGTCCTAGGTGCGGTAACTGGGAAGGCATGACAAACTTTGTGGCTCAAAACTATCTGTCACAGGAGACCAGAGCAGACCTGCAGCGTGGACACAGCTCTCTCCCACCTGCCCCGTAATAAACTCCGGCTCTACAGAACTCAGCCTCCTAGCTAGCTCATGGTGGGGTAGGAGTGACACCACGGAAACTTATTCCAGGCCCCCTGCTGCTGACCATTATGGGAGCACTCTTCCTGTCCTTCCCCACACTGAGTCTTTCTAAAACAACTACTGAAGGCTTATTCTGCCCCTGCCAGGCTCCATGCTGTGTGGCTTTTGAGGAAGTAAAAGATAATGGGGCAATATAGGAGCTAGCAATCCAGGAGGAGACTAATAAATAAACAAAATATCGCTGCCTCTCTCCCCACTGTGTGTCAGGTACATTATTAGTTATTCCTTACAGCCTTATGATATAGGTGTTATTACCTCATTTTGCTTAAGGAAATCAAGATTCAAAAAATTAAGTAATAAACTCAAGGTCATACACTTAGAAAGTTGAGAACCAATATCTCAAGCTTATACATTTATCTCCTTATCATTCAAGCTTATTCATTTATCTTCATCACTGTAGTTGCTACACACAAAGTATTTTTAAATTGATGCAAGAAAATATGACTAAGAAGGTAAATCAGTCTGCTGAGAAAAAAAATAAATCCATGACACATCCCAAAGGCCAATGTAAGTGATTTGAGGATTATTTGTGCATCGCCGCTCTAGTCCTTGGCATAGATAATGTGGACTTGGCAGTAATGTTAGATACAGTGACAATCCAGTGGCATATTGGTGAGTTTAGAGCAAAAAAGATGCACTCAACTCGACTAAACAAAATGTGCTGAGTCCATACTATGTGGATGACAACCCGATAGGCAATGGGAGGGAGAGCGATTAAGATGAATAAGTAAGACATGATCCCCGAGCCCGCGGAGTACAATCTCTGTGAGGGACACAACATGCACCTGGCAGGCAGTTTAATGGAACATACAATAATGTGTTCTAGAGTGGTAGGGAGGAGGAATCATTGAACCTGACTTTAGGGCCCTACAAAGACTTTTCAATAGAAAAGATATTTGAGCTGTCTTTGAAAGCTGGGTCGGGGGAGGGGGATGGTCCACGAACAGAAGGTAGAAGATGCACCTTGGACTAAAAAAGAAAAAATGTATAGATGTCTGGAAGAAGTCCATATTGCATTTGGGGAGACAGTGGTGAGTTTAATGTGACTAGAGGAGACAATGTTGGCCAAGGGAGTAAATGGCAGAAAGTGCAAATGGTAAGGTACTTGGGGAGAGAGGGTGAACTGTGGAGGGTCTTCAGTGCCATTCCAAAGTGTTACCAGTAGATCTTAGTCAATGGGCAGTGCAGCCCATCAAGAGATTTTTAGTGAAAAACGACAGATATGGAATGATCAACTTGGAAAAAATATTGTAGTCAAAAAGACATCTCCCCATTTTCCCCCTCCCCAACTCATTAAAAAAAATAATAATAACATTTCTCTTCCCTTCCCCCGCCACACAGCCAGAAAACCATTTCGGTAATACAAGAAGGGCGTTAGGGAGGGGCATGCTGGGCGTGGGAATCAGAAGAATATGCTGGAAACGAAAGGCATGTAGGATTCAAACAGGAAGGTGACTGCGTGTGGAAAGCACAGAGGACAGGTACCGGGGGATGCTGGGCTCTCTGCGGGAGGTGAAGGGCGTTCACAATCCTGACTGAGACCGAGCGCTCAGGAGGAAAGGCAGACTTGGAGGAAGAGAATTAGCCTATTTGGTGCCTGTGTAATTAGTGACAAAGGTTGGGATATTCATGTGGAGAACTCAAAGTTGTATGTCAGGTGGCCATTGAATCCAGGGGAGAAGAGGGGACCCGCGAGGAGAGGCAGAGGGAAGTGGGCATAGGGAAGGGAGGACAGGGCCGAGGTCCTGTTCACCTCTTCAGCCTCCCTCACCGTCACCCTGCTCTCCCTCCCGCGCCTCACTGCTAGACTGCCATGTCCTCCTCCTGGTTTTGCTTGCCTCCCAGGCTTCATACAAGTAAGTAGGATAGGTAGTGCCCGTTCATCTATGGGACTGTGTCCGGAGAGCCTAGCACAGAGTCCATAGTCGAGCTTATTGAGTAACTGGGAGAGTGAGTGAGATGAAGAGGTTGAGGACGCAACCTTGCAGAGTCCTCGCAGTTTCAATGGAGAGTGAGGACCGGAACGGGATGAAGATTAACAGAGTCGTGAGAGAGATGGGAGAAGAAGCAGGAAGGAAAAAAAAGGCAGGGGAGCCACGGAGAAAGAAGGAAAAATGTCTTAGGATTTGGAGAGAGAACCTTCCCTCCTGGGGAATGAGGGGCAAAAGCAAGGCTGGCGTAGGTTGGGAGGTAATTGAGTGTAACAATTGTGAAATATTCTGACAATATGCCTCATTAGCAACGTCAAATTAAATGAGAAAATGTATTGTAATTTCACATAAATCTAAGAGCCAATGTCATGTATTACATTAGAATCTGCTACTAACATTTTATTTAGGTAATTTGACTTCAATAATTCCTTTAACCCTATAGATATTTCCAAATCATATAGCTCAATTCAGAAAATATTATAGCTACTCTGTGTGTATAAATAAAAATACTGTAGCCAAGATATTTTCTTCCGAGTACCAACTTAAAGTTATTTCATGTTTTATGCAAAGTAACCACTAAAGCAAATCAGAAATATCCAGTTACAGCTTTCCAGCTTTAAAATAAATAGCAAAACACTTTCCTCCAGGTTTCGGAAATAACGAAGAATAAATCTGGCCTCAATCATTATATCAATTTTCCATTTTTATTTTTTCCCCTAACTCATCAAAATTATTTAGTTTCTTTCCATTAGTAGAACCAAAGAGTATTTCATAATTTTTTTCTTTCTGCAGATGCAAAAGGTATTTAAGAAACTTCCAGGATTCAAAGAAATTCATGTGTTAGGATTTAGGTAAGTAAGAGAGCCGGACGCTTATCAATTTTTAAGTTACTTTCTTACTAGCCTCTTTTAAAGGTGAGGATTATAAAGTCTCCTTTCTCCCAATTGTTTAGCTGTGCCAAATCCCAAAAACTGAATATATTTCAGATAAAGGAATTATCTAATTAGAACATGGTCCTGGGTGATGTCTTAAGGGGTAATGCAGGAGCTGCATTCCTTTCTCCCTCTGGAGTCAGAAACATGGCTCTGTCAGAGAGCTCACCTGCTATCCTTGGCAATGCTATTAACAAACTTCTTAGAAAAACTCCTCAGTACAGACAAGTCAAAAAAAGTAGCAACTGGTGCCTGATTGCCTGGTTGCCTATCATGCTAAATATTATCATTGTTTAAACCAATCAAATGTGGTGATTGCCAGAGGGAAGGGGCTGGGGGAAATGGGGGTCGTAATGTATGGTGACAGGAGAAGATGACTTTGTGTGGTGGGCACATGGTGCAATATACAGATCTTGTAACATAGAAACCCACACCTGAAACCTGTATGATCATGTTGACCAATGTCAACCCAATCAATTTAATTTAAAAAATAAACAGCTTATTTATTTTAAAATTTGAAATAATAAATAAATTAAATAAAAAAATCAAGCTGAACCAAGAGAGCTAATAACAGTGGTGCCTACAGAGGAGTGGGGTTGGAGGAATGGGGTGGACAGAGACAGGGGTGGAACAGGACTTCCCAAAATATTTTGTTATTTTGATGTCTGAACCATAGTAATATTAGAGGCCCAGTGCACGGAATTTGTGCACTGGTGGGGGGGGAATCCCTCAGCCTGGCCTGCACCCTCTTGCAGTCCAGGACCCCTCAGAGGATTTTTGCCTGCTGGCTTAGGCCCAATCCCCAGGAGTCAAACATCCTTTCGCAGTCTGGGGCTCTAGCAGTTCGGGACTCCTTGCTCCTTACTGCAGGAGAGGCTCCTGCCACTGCTGCTGCACTCACCAGCTGTGAGCCTGGCTTCTGGCTGAGCAGTGCTCGCCATGCAGGAGCACACTGACCACCAAGGGGCAGTTCCTGTGTTGAGCGTCTGCCCCCTGGTGGTCAGTGCGCATCATAGCGACTGGTCATTCTGGTCTTTCCACTGTAATGGTTGCATAGGTTTTTATTATATAGATAGTACCAAAAACTATTAAATGAAAAAGTATTATAAAAATTATTAAGCAAAAATTTTTAATAAAAGAAATGAAATAATCAAATAGTGCCACACTACAGCAGGGTCCGATCATATTCCCTTGGCAGGTCTATAACCATCAGCATCTCAACATTCTAATGTGAGTTCATAATTTTTGGCAAGATTTTTGCATCTTTTTCTTAAGTTCTCATTATTCAAAACATCTACAAGTGGGGCCACATATGTTTTACTTTTTTTCTTAATGCTCCCCAGGGTAAACATCAGCCCGGGTATGACAAAGTGTGATTCCATGCTGGAGAGGGATTTGTAAAGTGGGTAAAGCAGGAGTCACCCAAGTCCTTCCCGGCTCCCTTACCGTCTGGAGTCTTAAAGCAAAATGGTGCCCAGAGCCAGGCGCCACACACTCACAAAGCACACTTCTGGGGGAGCCCCACCGGTTCGTTTCTTTTGAAATTATCGGGCCCCCTGATTGGCATAATTCCAGAGGAAACACTGAAAAGTGAAAGTTATAAAAGTTGAAACCCTTCATATTTACCAAAGCAGACTCATTTTCTTTATTTCAACATGCCGCCCCACAGTATTCCATGTGAAATCAGATGGATTAAAAAAAAATAAAAGGTGATGGGAGGATATTCTGCATAGATGGCAAGGTCTTCTGGATAAACCACTGTAGTTAAAGAATAAATTTTTAATTTAAAGCTGAGAAAATGATAGGAACATTTTGGGGACTCTTTTGGTGAATATTCAAGTGCTTATTATTTCCTCTTTTCGAATAAATGGAAAGCTAAATATAATAAAAAATACATTTCAGAACAAAATAAAAATGTTAGGCTGATTAAATTTTCAAGGTAAAAAGTTTAAAGATATATCCCTTGAAGCTGGATCTTTCCCATCTGTTTATTTATGTAAGAATTTATTCTTATTTCTTCCAAAGATGTGTATAAGCTAAATTTGATCACATTTTTCCAATGATTCCTATTATGTAATAAAGATTTAATCTCCAAGAAGAAAAAAACATTTGACCCAAATATAATAAATGCTATGCTGTGAGTACCACAAACTTTTAATCATTAATAATGATGCTCAGTATATTGTAAAGTAAACTCCTTATGAAGGATATTGCTTTCTCATGGAGACAGATCCCTACAGAAGACCTAACATCCTGTGTCTCCTAGTTCTATCTTCACATTCACTCATTCGTATAAAACCTGATTTATAGGAGAGCAAGATGGCGGCATAAGGTAAACACCGTAAATGCAGCTGTGAAAAACTATTTCAGAAAAACCACGAAAAGAACACACGGACACCACTCGCACCCACAGGAAGGCTGGCTGAGTGAAAATCCTACAACTAGAAAAGAGTCTGAGACTCAGAGGAGCGGTGGAAGCAAAGTACAGAGGTACGGAGACACGCGCACGAGGCTCGGGGAAAGGGCTGGTGCCGGAGGTCGCGGTTCTTTTCCAAAATGGAGAGAGCCACAAGTTCCCAGCGGCTCTGAACTCCAGTTCCAGGCAAGTTTCTGAGGACCCAGACACCCAGAGAAGGAGGACTGACTGGCACCAGGAGGAAATCCAAAGCGGGTTTATTTCAGTGTTGCTTGCAGCAATTACTGTGGGACACAGAGACCTGGTGTCTCTCAGCGCAGGGCTGAGAAGCTCCATAGCTATTTGCTCCGCCCCGCCCTGCAGACTCCCTGAGGCCCCACCCCTCCCAAGCTGCGTCAGAGGCTTTTGCATATAAAAGACTGAGTAGCCTAAGGCAAAGGCTAACTCAACACCTCCTTAAAGATACAGGAGCCAGCCTAACCCAGTGGCCAGAGTGGGACTAACCTAAACAAAACAGATCCACAAGGAACACACTTGGGGCAGATGCAGTGAGCATAAAAGCCCCACTGAAACAACTCTAGCCCCATAAGGGTGTCTCCAG
>PVJC01007939.1:0-49721 GCA_004026665.1 Murina feae
AAAAAAAAAAAAAAGAAATCTGAGGTTCACTGAAATTATACATTTGCAACCTATTATCCTATAGGCCCCGGTTTGTTCAAGATTCTATAGCTTAGTGACTGAGTGGGGATTGAACCTTCTCTGTGCCTAGTAAGACTCTCAGGTCAGCAATTGAGAGCACTGGGATTCTACTAAATTGTTTAGCTCTTTAGCTTAAAATTAAAGAAACTCTTCTCCCAAAATTATAAAACCAATTTTTAAACACCCATATTCTTATAAAGCAGCAATTTGACTAAAAAAAACCCCACTTTTGCTATAAGTTGGATTTCCAGATAAATAATATAGGACAATATCTGAGCTGCTAATTAAGCTAGATACACTTCTAGTTTGATGTTACCTATAGGTCTTAATTCATTGGATGTTATCTAATCCTAAATTTGTGCTGCAATTTCAAAGCACTTTTCTGAACATCTTTATTTCAAATCTCACAAGATTTCAATGCAATTTAGAGTGCAAATCCCTGGCACAATTTGCTTTAGCCCTAGATTCAGTATAATGGAGCTCATTGTAGAAGAGAGATTCAGTTACCAGGAACATCAAAAGAACCTCATTAAGCAATGTCCAACCATAACACCATTATCAGAGCTCAAGGTTACAGTTTCAGAGTATTAATAGGTTTTGAAAACTATAAGTGAATGATAAAAGAAATTGGAAGGCCATAGCCATGCAAGGTTACAATCAAAATAAGCTCATTTATGTTCCTGCAAAATTCAAAATAATGCTTCTAATGTTCTACCTTAAACCTTCTCTACTTATAAATGCTATTTATTCACAGAAATATTCCCTACTAAACTTGAGGAATAAAAACTTTAAAGCCAAAGTTAATACAAAAGTGAATACAAAGAAGGCTAAGCACTTTTTGGTGAAGTCTAAGCCCTTTCTTATGCATGCAATAAATTTCTTTAACATAACTATAGAAGAGTCCTCATCATAAAGGAATAGTATGCCCTTACCCCACTCTCTCCCCTCCAGGAATGTTTGAATGAATGCAAGTTTTATTGTAAGCTGAGAAGAAGGAATCTCCTTTAAAAATGTTGAGTTATTGGTAGAATAAATGATACTCCTTTATGGACAAAACTCTCTTTGGTTATGAAAACATATAGAACTATATTAACACTTTTAAAGCAATATTAAAATGTATATTAAAAGGAATTCTGAAGCAGCAAGAGATTTTTCAACCTACTAATGACCCTATAGGAAGTTTACTTGGTGGAATTATCATATTCTCACCCACCCAGCCAATAGGGGAAAAGAGGAGGTACAGATGACTGTTTCTTACTCTGAAAACTAAAACAAAAACCCAAAAGCCTACAGACTTGAGATAAGTGAGTAGCTAAAGGCAATAGCTTTGAATTCTTTTCTCAGTCTCACTGGTGTGGTCCTGGACACGGCACTTTTAAATACACAAAGAGAGTCAAACACACTTATGGTTTCCTAGTATTCCCCACCCCCTCTTTGTGGCGCTATATAAAAGAATATTTAATTGCCCCTTTACAAGACTAAAAATATCCTGTAATCAGGAAACAAATATCTTGAAAATGTATATAACCCAAAGGGTAAGTAGAGTCCTAAATAGAAATAAAAACTCCGCTATGCAGAACTGAATGAATTATCCTAATGTGCTTACTCTTGGTAAGATTCTTCTTTTCTAGCATACTCATTTAATGCTATAAATTTCTCTCTAAGCAAATTAATTTTGTTGTATCTATTCCATAAATTTTGTTAAGTTGTACTTTTATTTTTCTTGAATTCAGAATATTTTTAAATTTCTCTTGAGATTTTCTCTTTGGTACATGCGTTATTCAGATGTATGTTGTTTACATCCAGATATCTGGGGAAATAACAGCTATTTCTGTTATTTATTTTTAGCTTTATTCATTGTGGTCTGAGAGCATACCTCTTATAATTCCTGTTCTTTTAAACATATTAAGATATGCTTTATGGCCCAGAATATGGTCTGTCTTTGTGTATATTTCATGTGACTTTGAGAAGAATGTCTAATCCTCTATTGTTGGGTGGAGTATTCAATAAATGTCCACTGGATCAAATTGAATGATCAAGTCACCTACCAGTATACCCTTACTGTTTTCATTCTTGTCGAACTATATTCACTTTTAGCAACTAGTGAAAAAACAACGAGCAGAAAAGTATATAAAAACTAAGTACTGCTTAAAGCTTATATTGTAGGAAACAGACTTCTATGCATGCTTTCCAGTAAGTTTTTAGTTTTTGTCTAGTACCTCTCTCTAACAATGAGGAGGATGTTTGAGAGGAAAAGCTGGGTGAGAAGGTGAGCCAGAAACACAGAAGAAAATTTTGAAAGGAAACACTAATCACATCACTAGTCTGAGATGTTTCCATATTCTACATGGTGTTTTCATGCCTATTGTGAAAAAAAAAAAGAAGAAAAGCTTACTGAATAGGGATTTAATCTTTATCTGTCTTGAAAATTCATAAATTTTAATGAAAAAAATAACAACTCTTGTAAAAAATACGTATTTTTATTGATTTCAGAGAGGAAGGGACAGGGAGAAAGAGATAGAAACATCAATGACGAGAGAGCATCATTGATTGGCTGTCTCCTGCATGCCCCACACTGGGGATCAAGCCCGCAACCCGGGCATGTGCCCTGACTGGGAATCGAATGGTGACCTTCTGGTTCATGCTCAACCACTGAGCCATGCTGCCCAGGCAATAATATAACTCTTAGAAAGAGCATCCATATTCTTGTGTTTTGAACTGACCCTGTAAAACACCACAGACACACAGTTATAGAGTTGGAAAGGTAACAGTACTACAGAAAGTTTAGCTGATTAATAAAGTTATAGTTTCAAGAGCTGCTTCAGAGCAATCAGACTATTTGAAAAATCTTTTCCATAACAAATTTGTTCTTGCTTTATTTATTTTTTGTGTTCTTCCTTTAAAATGCAGATCCTGAGATAATCTTACAAGCAAACATTGAATGCACGCTTACATCAAGTCAGCTGTTGTATTTTAGTTATAACAATGCAAAAACGTGAAGCATAGGTTTCCTTTTTAACTCCAGCCCTGATCAAAGATCACTTATTGGCCTCTGAAGGAACAGGTGGCATGTCTGTTACAATTTAACAAGAGGCCTTTGGGTGAGGTATAGTCATTCCGATATCTCTGGATGCTTTGGGTGCTCTCATGTGTGGCGGGGCGCACTTGCTAAAACATCCTCTCTAGATCTGGAAACCTCTAGTCTGTATCTCAGGCGCTGGGCAGGTATTCCAGACCTCCCTTCTGAGTCATCGATGAAAAATGTCATCTTGTAACTGAGACAGCAATTCCTTTGCCAAGAAATCACATTCTTAATTTCCTAATATTCACATAAATATTTCAGTTCTTGGTAAGTAAGATAGCTTTTCTAATTGCAGTATATATCTGAATATTCATCCTTTGATAGCAGAATTTACAGAGATTATTTTTTCTATCACAGGTATCATTTATTATACTAGACTTCCTAAAGAATTCCAGATTCACGTCAAACACCAGGAACTCCGTTCTATTCCACTACTCACATCTACTGCACTGGGTTGAGTTGGAACTGTATTACATTTATCATTGATTTTAGGAGAATTTACATCATTAAGGAATTGAGTTTACATTTTTACAAAGATGGTATAACCATTTATTTAGGTATTTTCTCAAGTATTTTATTAAAAAAATATTTTTATTTATTTCAGAGAAGAAGGGAGAGGGAGAGAGAGATAGAAACATCAATGATGAGAATCACTGTTCGCTATGACGTGCACTGACCACCAGGGGGCAGACATTCAACACAGGGGCTGCCGAGCTACAGTGACTTAGCAGCTGTGATTCTCAGGTGCCGCACCCGGAACCAGAGAGGAGGGAGCCCGATTCTGGGGTATGTCACCCGACAACTGCCCTCTCAATCTGAGACCCCTTGGGGGATATCGGAGAGCTGGTTTTGGCCCGATCCCTGCAGGCCAGGCCAAAGGACCCCACCTGTGCACGAATCAGTGCACTGGGCCTCTAGTGTTAACTATAGTATCACTTTAGTAGGGTAATGTTCTCCTACACCAAATCAGTATCAATTCAATGTTCTTTTCTTTAGTATTATGTAATTAAGAACATTGTCACTTCTGTTTATATAAACACAATTAGGATGAGGTTAAAAAAAAATGGGTAGAGTTGGGAGAATTCCTAGAGGAAAGAATCAGCATAAAACTAACAGTTATAAATCTCATTAGTAGTAATAATATTTGTGATGAGATAATGATAATGGTTAGATGATAATGATAACAATGAATTCTAGTTGTTTGGCTTAGTTCCAAATTTAAGCTGTACTATGGCTTAGTTTCTGCCATAAGAAAATTATTGAGAGAGAAAGAGGATCACATAGCATAGCTACTGCTTTCTCATTAAAAAAGGTCAGTTAATGATGAATGCCAAATATATAGTGACACCACATTTTCAATTGTAACTTTTTGGACTCACATCTCTTTGACCAAGCAAGGTCAAAATTAATTTTATCTGATTGAAACCACACAGTGTCGTTGTTGTTGTTTGTTTGTTTTAGAAAGTCAGGTCTTTATAAACTAAATAGGGCAAAGACTATAGCCAATTCATCCTTGTAGTGGCACATCTAGAGCACTGACAATGTATAAGGCATATTAGGTTTGCTGCTACTATGAGGTGGCCAGGGACTGCAACTGTGATGAATTTATCTTCATATCACCAATGCCCAGCACAGAATAAGTTCTCAAAACTATTTGTTGAAAATGAAGGAGGTGTTTGCAGCTGTCACCATACCTCCTCTAGCTCGCTGAGCTCCAGTCGAAAAAGGAAGGTAAATGAGGAGGTCTCTTTATACCATGGCACATGCAAAGCTGACTGCCTGCAAATAGACCATGGAGGAAGCAACTGACTACCAAAGCTGCTCACAAGAGTGAGCCCTCTACTGGAGGGGTGAGGCAACCTCATTGTTACAGGCCTGGTACCTTGGCATTTTGTGAAATTAGAAGTTATCAGAAGCCCACTGAATTCTGATTTGCAAACTTCCCTTCCAGCATCTGGTATGAGAAATTGCTCAGGACTTTACATCAGATCTGCGCTTCCAGAGGGCCACTACTGGTGCTTTTCAGAAGGCCAGTGAGGCTTGTCTGGTTGGCCTTTTTGAAGACACAAACCTGTGTACTATGCATGCCAAAGGTGTAATAATTATGCCAAAAGACATCCAGATACTACGCCACATGTGTGGAGACCATGCTTATGATGGGAAACATTTCATTCTTTTAAGAGAAATGTCTCTTCCTCCTATTATCCGTAGTCCTAAACACTGGATTCCCTCCCTCAATGGGGTCAAAAGATGCCTAAGTATGTGATTGCAAGTGGAAAACGGGGGCCAGAAATCAGCTGTTGGCAGTGTTTCCTTTTCATTTATGTGTGAATTTTTAATATCATGTAGGGACATAAAGCATCATGCAAGTCAAAACATTTCAGTGAACATGTTTCAGCAGTTCAAATTTATAACAATTATAAATAAGCCTGTTAAATTTTTCTGGGGGAAAAATGGAGGAAGAATGATCAGTTAAATAGCTATGTGACCTACTTAAAAAATACCCCAATACACCAATGTCACATGTGGTTAAGGAAAATCTGTTTCTGAGTTGTTTTTGTAGGTGTGGTCCACAGGCAGCATTGGTGACACATCATGAAATTTGGCAAACAGACTGAGAATAAGCTCTGCAAAGCGATCTCACTGTAACAGTTTGGGTGGGCCTGGTAGGCCAGCTCTCCTCCAAGCATATTTATTCTAAAAAGTTCTCATATGACTAAGAGGAAGCTGACAGAAATCAGATTTCATCTTTAAACAAATAGAAAACATCAAATATGTAATGGAAAATGTTGAATGAGAATAAGAGGAAACATTTTTTAAAAATATATTTTATTGGTTTTTTACCGAGAGGAAGGGAGAGGGATAGAGACTTAGAAACATCGATCAGCTGCCTCCTGCACACCTCCCACTGGGGATATGTCCGCAACCAAGGTACATGCGCTTGACCGGAATCAAACCTGGGACATTTTGGTCCACAGGCTGACGCTCTATCCACTGAGCCAAACTGGTCAGGGCAAGAGGAAACATTTTTAGATACTTTATTATAAACGTCCTTCCTCTTTCATTCCCTTTCACATAGTTCTCTCCTCTCTTTGCCCTCACCCACTTCCACGCCTACGCTGTAGGGCAGGAATGTTTTCCTATAATCCATTCAAGAGCACTGTCTTTGGAGGTTAAGTATCTTATCCAAAATCACTTAAGAGCCAGAGCTACGATTTGAAAAATTGGACTGCAGAGCTCTAGACCGTTAGCATTCTACTAAACTAGATTATGCAGTAGTTACATGGCAGGTAGAAAGCAAAATGTCTTAAAGTCCGCCCCCTCCCCTACCCCATTCTGTCATTAATTAGCAATTACCTTTCAACTCAACCAAAGATGTAACCTTCCTTACCATAAAAAGGCACCTAAAAGTTTCTAAGTTACCCAAACATATAAAACCAGAAAACACCAGAGATCCATAAATCTCCAGGGATAAAGAATAGAGGTGAGAGGAAACAGTATTATCTCACAACTAACCTCATTCATAAATGACAGTAATAATAACATGCATCTTAAGTTTTAATAGAATTAAATAAGTGAAAGCACTTAGAATAGTGTTTGGCGTATGAGCACTTAGTAAAACTGAAGTATTATTTATCTTTTTTTCTATCAGATGCAGTGGAATCTTTTTCCTTTGCTAATTAGCTTAAAGAAAATTTCAATATGATGTGTCTTCAGTTTCTGTAGCCCAGGAATGTGATTTGGATTCCCTCCCTCAATGGCATGTACTATACTCATACTTTTGAAAACTCTCTACAAGTTGTTTGGATATTTCCTGCTTAATGAAATATAACATATAACCAGACATTCACATTTTAACAAAAGTGAATTAAAAGATTGTTGATGATGCTGCAAAGGCAGATGGTGAAATGGTTAAAGTTCAGATTCTGGCATTCTAATTCTAGTTTAGGATCCTAGATCTTTTACTCCCGTAGAGTGACTTTGGACAATTATCTACCTTTTGCCTGCCTCAGTTTCCTCATCTGTAAATTGAAATAGTAATAGTAGCTGTTTTATAGACTTGTTATGAGGATTAGGCATTACATACAAAGCTCTAGAAATAATGTCTCTCACACAGTATGCATCTATGTGCACTATTTCTTTTATACTTTTTCCATATAGTTGAAAAGGTATATTTTGCCATTGATTTTTTAAAAATTTATTAGTAAAGCATTCATAAGGAAACATTCAAATTTACCACTCTAAATACCTAAAATATATATAATATGTAGTTCAAATTTAAGCCTTTAAACTATCTGCTTACTTTTAGTACATTCAAATTATTGGTTTAATTCTATTTTAATCCTTAGATATTTAGTTGCCCTTTTTTTTGTTTCAGCCTGTTATTTTATCCAAAATCCATGCATAGGTTTAAATTACAATCTCTCTATATAAAAGGCTAAATGTCCGTCTGACTGTCCGACTGGTAGCTATAATGCACACTGACCACCAATGGGGAGATGCTCAACACAGGAACTCTCATGACACACACTGGCCACTTAAAAAGGAATGGCACCATGGATCGGGCACTGACAAACCAACACTCGGCTTCCCCCAAGTGGGACACAGGTCCCGCCACCACCCCAGGGTGACACCCCACCAAATTGCAGCCAATGTACCAAGCCCCCCTGGCACAAAATGCAGCCCACAGCTCAGCCCATCTCTGAAACAGTGGCTGTGGACATGTAGCAATGCCCGACTTCCTCTCTTTAGCAACTAGCCTACTTGGAGCTTCTTCAGCCCAGGAACACGACTTGCTCTATAAGCAGGTACAAGCAATTTATATTTTAACCAAATTGCCTGCCAAGTGTTTTCACGTGCCTCATCTCATTTAATCCTCACAAAAGTCCTGGAGTAGGTAGATAGGAGACTCAGTAGAATCCTATTTTCTTTTCTTTTGCTGGAAAACGGAGATTTAGAAAGTTTAGAAATTTGACCCGACTGAAAAGAAGTAAGAAATGGTGAAATTTGAAAATGGATTTCTCACTATGCAGAATATGGTCACACACTGCTACAGTTAAATATTTTACCCTTTGTTCTCCTTGCATGATCTACAATAATAATCTGCTTCGTGTTGATATTTACTGCTACATTGCTGACAATTACCTAAAAGATAAGTTGGGGTGCTTCACTGAGCTGGAAAAAGTTTAGCTAAATCAGAAAGCAGGTCTAATTAAGCAAATTTATTCTATATATATAAAAGGATAACTTGACTCACATATGTGCAATATATATATAGCTCTTGCTGGTGCCAATTACATGTGTGTGTTTCGATATGTCATTGTCAATCATGAATTTGGTTGACACGTTTATTATAGAAAAAGGTTGAATAGCGATATTAAAATCTTTCTTCTAATTAATTTCCTTTCAATGTGCATAAATCCATGCACCAGGACACTAGTGCTTATACAATTTTATAACAAACTAGAGGCCCATTGCAGGAAGATTCCTGCAAGCATAGGGCTTCCTGCGGCTGGAGCAAAGCAGAGAAGGAAGCAAAACCTGCAAAGGCAAGATTCGCTCCCAACTCCACTGCTCCACTTGCTTCTCCGCAGCTTCGCTACCTTCTGCAGCACTTGGCTTCCTTCTACATTGTCAGTCTTCGCTCCGTGCCTGCGTATGCAAATTAATTGCCATCTTTGTTGGGTTAATTTGCATAGTTGCTCTGATTGGCTAGTGGGTGTAGTGGAGTGACACCAACTTGCATGTTTCTCTTTTGTTAGTGTAGATTCCTTGACAAAGCAAACTGTTAGAATATAGAGAATGTAAAAAATATTTAGAATATTTTATCTTTTTATACAGATATGCTAAATGTCATGTCTTAGAGCTCAAAGATGAAATAAAACACATGTCCATACTTTTTACCTTTATGCTTAACTTCTGTTTATGAAGTATTGAGATTAACAACAATCTCAAATCAAGCAGACATTTAAATGCTGCTTAATTTTTCCACTTCCTGCCTGAATAGCTAAGATATACTGCAATTTAAAGAATAATAACTAAGCCCTTTTTAAAAAAAGTTTTCTGGTTAAGTTTCTTTTAAAGGAAAATATTGGGTTTTTAGCATTACTGAGACATTCTCTATATAAAGAAAACCAGGGAATTCAAATTCTTTTACAAACATATCTTCTAGAGCTAAGAATTTTTTTAGATAAAAGAACAAGTGAATAATATATAAGTATTTTTAGAAGTTTAAAAACAATGGGTCTATGTAGATCTAGATTTTAAAATTCAATAAAATATTGTCTGCATCATGTTAATATAAAACTATTTTGTGAATTTTTTACATACCTGCACATCAGGTATGTAAAATTTACATATCTGCACACCAGGTAAGTATAAGTGGCATTAGGGTAGCATAACTGTGATAATCTCCTCTCAGAAAATAATATGAATAAACAATGTTTGCCATTTGGGTCATTCATTAGAAAATGTCAGAAGCATAATAGAAAAAAAAGAACTAAACTACAAAGTCATTAAAAATTAACTTATCAAGAAGTCAAAGGGATCAGCTTTCTTATTTATAATTATGGAAAACATTACCTTCACATTACTAAGGATATAGATAAGACTTCTCTTTAATTACAGCTAAGTTATCTCAGCAAACTAAAGTTTTAATAATATATACAACTTTTTAAAACTCTACGTATTTAAAATCAATTGACTATCCAAAAATTTTTTCCTCTTTTGCTTCCGTTTCATGATTTACAAGGAATTAGCTTCAGCTCTCTTTTTAGAACATAGGTTGAAAAGGCATTTTAATTTCTATCTCAAAGTAATTTTAAAACCACATCAATTATTTTTCATGTGCAGCTGTTTTTTTTATCCACAAATTATTGCTCTAGGCATTTTTACTTTACCACACATTTCAGAAGAGAAAGAATGAAGGGAAACCAGCTAATCTACAAATATTTCAGCAACAGTGGATCAGACCCAAAAAAAAGTGAGGGTGGAGGGAGTGGATTATGAATCAAAACTTCTTTAGGGATAAGGACTGCTCATCAATGGTCTAAACATTGACTATATAATCCATTTATTTGCATTTAATTATAACTAAAGAGTTCATTCCAAATTTACACCCCTCCCCGCCACCATTTATTCATTCAATAAGTATTTACTTATGTGCTGGAAAACATAAGCATAAAGCTGTTCTCAAAAGGCTTACAGTCTTATTGGGAATACAATAATTGCACATAAAGCAATGAAGGAATAATATAAAGCAATATAACACACTAGAAGAAGAAGGAAGACGAGGAAGAGGTGAAGGAGGGGGAGGGAAAAGCTAAAGATGATAAGATTTGGATACTAAAGAGGGGCAGGGAAGATACTGTCCAAAGCCTTGAGTGAAGGTTTAAAGTGAATAAGGAGTGTTGGATACAGCAGGTAGGTATATCTTATGGGAGCAGGACACACAGAGGTAAGTAGAATACTAGAATTTAAAACTGGAAGGGAGCTTAGCGGTCATCTTCTTGAACATGTAAAAATCTCTTTTATAACATCTCTGGATGGTAGCGTTTAACATCTACTACTATGTTTCTTATTTGTTTAGCAAAAACACTTATTATGTTCCAGATACCCATTCAAAAGACTTCACAGATATTAACTCGGGGTCTCACAACAACCCTATGACAGAGGTATGCCCATCATCCCCACTTTACAGATGACAGAGGGAGGTAAGGAGAGGATAAGTACTTTGCCTCAGAGCTGGTGAGTAGCTGATCCAAGATACTCACACAATGGCTGCCAAGTCCGTGCTCTGACCTGGTGTTCACCCTTTCCCAGGATAGATGGCCTCTCCACCATTGGCGAGCACAAATGATTAGACACGAGGTCAAAAAAACTTCTAAAATTTTTCTTACATTTCAGCATTATTTGTGGTGTAAATTTGCCTCATAAAGATTCAGGTTTCAAGCAGAGAACACTGTGGAACTCTAAGGATTTGAGTATAATGAGTTAAAACAGGCACAAAGTATAGTTATCTAGTACTTGTTTAATATTAAAACCAGTAGTGTCTATGAGTTTTTAAAAAAATATCTTAAAATATATAAAGTGAATCTAATTCAACAAATTTAGTGATACTGGAGGTAAAAATTATGTAGTTGATCTATTCACTTGTAAAAGTCTTTAAACAACCTAGTGACTCAGGATACTATAAAATATTAAACTACACTAAGTACTAAAGGCCATGGGATCACTTCAGAGGTAGAATTTTCTTTGTGAATTTGGAGAGTGTTTATAACTAAGAATTCTTCTTGGTAATCTTTAAAAATCACGATGCTACTTGAGGAATGAAGACTGCAAGGACTGAGATAGGCTTCTAATCCCAAAGCCAGATTCACATGATGCTAAATATCGGATTTGCTCATTCATTAGTTCAGTCAACATTGACTGAGTTCCCTCTATGTGCCAGGCTTTGTTTCTGGCACCGGGGATTCCGTGCATTATGAAACAGACAGGTGTGGCTCTGTGATTGACTGTTGACCTATGAACTAGGAGGTCACCATTTGATTCCCGGTCAGGGCACATGCCCGGGTTGAGGGCTCAATCTCCAGAGGGGGCTGTGCAGGAGGCAGCCAATCAATGATGTTCTCTCATCATTGATGTTTCTCTATTTCTCTCTCCTTCTCCATTCCTCTCTAAAATCAATAAAAATATATTTTAAAGAAAACAACAGACAGATTCCTGCTCTAATGACACCTAACATTCTTTGGGGGTTGAGGAGTACAGGTGGAATTTATTCAGAAGGAGTTTAACATATTTTCTGTTTTGCCAAAAAATACTATATTGGATTTTTATCTGACCCAATTACTTTTATTTTGTTACAAAGAAGAAGAAAAGACCGTAAGACCTTAAAATATGCTTACAACTTAATAAAAGTTGTAATAAAAGGAAGATAATAATTTGAGCTATAAAGTCTATTTTTCCAAGAGAAGCATAAAGAAGTGAGCCAGCTTTCAGGAACCCCTGGGACTAATGCTAACTCCCAGCACTCCTCACTAAACTTCTCCCCAAGATGAGAAATTCTACACTTAAAAAAAAAAAAGACAAATAATTTTTAAAGTGTCAAGAGTTAAAGTAAAATAGACACTTAAATTCAGCATGTGGTATTAGCATATAAAAACAAAATATTTTATTGCAGAACCATAAGTTGGCATGATGATCAAATATTATTGTAAGAGCTTGGCTATAGAACTGGAAATAAGTGTCTATTGATTAAGCCTGCCATGACTCATATAGGATGGCTTTTCTCTAAGGAAAAAGCTGGTCATCAATTAAGCACTTAACAAAAGAGTTTTTTATAAAGAGAAGTCAGATGTTTCTGGCCAAAGAGAAATAGTTAAATAACTGAAAATTTAAAGATTTTGTTGGGCCCTGACTGGTTTGGCTCAGTGGATAGAGCATAGGCCTGCGGACTGAAGGGTCCCGGGTTTGATTCCAGTCAAGGGCATGTACCTTGGTTGTGGGCATATCCCCAGTAGGGAGTGTGCAGGAGGCAGCTGATTGATGTTTCTCTCTCATCGATGTTTCTAACTGTCTATCCCTCTCCCTTCCTCTCTGTAAAAAATCAATAAAATATATTAAAAAAATAAATAAAGATTTTGTTGGATAAGTGGTTACATAATTTGGTGTGGAATATAAAATTTTCTCTATACAGTTAAAATATTTATACTGATCATTTTGTTTAAGAAAACATCCTAGGGACATTGTCAGTTACAAAAAAGAATCAGTACTTAGGCCCTTAGCTTTAGGGAAACAGAACTCTGAGTTTTTCTTTAATTGCTCCAATAAAACAGCTACATGGAGCCCTTTAAATCTCTGATAAAGTCCATATGTTCTTCTGTATTTATTAGAAATGATTGTGGAAGTTTTTGGTGGTCAAATAATTAGGACCCAAGACAGATTCTGTCCTCTTACAGCGAGTTCTATTTTTCACAAGTAATTTCACAATGGGTTCTATGACCAGCTAGGTCTATACATTGTCACTGCACCAGTTCAGGACTCTCAAATACTCTTGGTTTACTTTACCATGGCCTATTACGTATAGCACAGTTGCACAGTAGGATAAAAATAAACTCTGGCACCATTTGGTACCATTCTCATGGAATTAACATAATCTCTATAGAGCAAAACCACAATTTCTAAAAATTTACCCACCTATTGTAACTATGGCCTAAGTAGCTTAAATAAAAGGCTTGTCATGATAAGAATTCTGCTTATCATTTACCACCTGATTTCAGTAGATTAATAATCTTATATAATAAAACCCTAATATGCAAATCAACCCAACATCAGAATGACAGGTCTCCATGATGTGCACTGACCACTAAAGGGCAGACACTCAACACAGGAGCTGGCCCCTGGTGGTCAGTGTGCTTCCACAAGGAGAATGCCTCTCAGCCAGAAGTCTTGGTGTGGCTGGAGCTTCTGCCACCTCTGCGGGTCCCGGACTGTGAAAGGATACAAGCCGGGCTGAGGGACCTCCTTCCCCTAGTGCACGAATGTCATGCACCTGGCCTCTAGTGTGACTATAAAGAACTGAGAGTCCCTGAAAAAAGGAGGTCTTTTGAATAATGAAAGACTCTGGAACAAAGAAGATAAAGAAGTTTCGAGCTTATTTGATACTAGAGGCCCGGTGCACAAAAATTTGTGCACTTAGGGAGGGTGGTCCTTCAGCCCGGCCTATGCCCTCTCGCAGTCTGGGAACCCTTGGGGGATGTTCACCTGCTAGCTTAGGCCTGCTCCCCGGGTGATCAGGCCTAAGCTGGCAGTCAAACATCCCTCTGGCAGCCCAGGAGCCCTCGGGGGATGTCCACTTGCTAGTGGGGAACAGGCCGAAGCTGTAGTCGGATATCCTTAGCATGGCTGAGGAGGCAGGAGAGGCTCCCACCACCATCATTGTACTGTCAGCCATCAGCCTGGTTTGTGACTGAGCAGAGCTCCCACTGTGGGAGTGCACTGACCACCAGGGGCAGCTCCTGCATTGAGCGTCTGCCTCCTGGTGGTCAGTTTGTGTCATAGTGACCAGTCATTCCCAGTTGTTCTGCTGTTAGGGTCAATTTGCATATTACACTTTTATTATATAGGATTTTTAAAATATATTTTTTATTGATTTCAGAGGGTAAGGGAGAGGGAGAGAGAGAAACATCAATGATGAGAGAATCATTGGTTGGCTGCCTCCTGCACACCCCACACTAGGGCGCAACCCACACATGTTCCCTGAATGGGTATTGAATCGTGACCTCTTGGTTCATAGGTGGATGCTCAACCAATGAGCCATGCCAGCTGGGCAAGCTTATTTGTTTTTGAGTTTCTTTACATTATGTGGTAAAATTTCATTAACTTGTATTCATAAAATCAACCACTATCATCTAGTTTAGGCTAAAGATTACTTTTTAAATATTATGATACAATAAAACCAATAATGAAATTTAAAAAGTTCTTCTCAGTTCGGATGTATGAAATGAAGACAGGCAAATAGGCAGAAGAAAATATTTTTGATTTGTGGAGCTATTTCTGGGATTTAGTTTGCTCCCCAGGGAAGAACAAGCTTCCAAATATATATTTTAGAAAAAAAAAAAGTGTTATTACACTTTTTCCTTTCTCAAATATCCTGATAGAAAAAAATACACAAATACTTTGATTGGTATCTCTAAGCCATAATATCCAAAGTAGATATTGCCCACGTTTGGTTAATACCTGAATTTTCAGGATTAGTTTCCATACCTGTCATTCACATGTTAAATTACTTGGCCGGAATCGTGTGCAGGCCTCAGCTGCACATTCCAGTTATTGCCAGATTGAAAGCAGAGTTTACGGTAAGAAGCTGGGGTAAGCACTTATCTCAGGCAGGGACTCCAAACTGGAGTCCATGCATGAGCTTTAAGGAGGTCTACAAATTTGCAGAAGCGGCATGAAATGATTCTTATGTGTTTATATAAAAGTGTCCAGAAAAGTCCATGGTTTTCATGATTATCAAAGGTGCTTATCCCCTGGAAGGGTAGCGATTATTGATTCATTGTTTATGAAAGACCCAGGGTGCCAATAAAAATATACGATACAGTTTTGGATTAAGGAAACTGAAACGTTGCCTCTTCTCTGTTGACCACAAATTGAGTTTTGAGATCAGAGTCACAGCCTTTCCCTGGAAAACCCTCCAAATACCTTGCTGTCATCAAAAGAAAAAAAAATGTTCCAAATGTAATTTTATACATTTGGGTGATATCAAATATTTCTTTAGTTAGTGTCTTGTATTCTTTGTTCAGCTAACACTATTTTTGCAACCCTATTATGTACAGTAGATGTGGATAAAACGATGAACCAAAACAGGCATGCCCTTCACCTTGGCTGTATATGGCAGAGAGCTCTATCATTTTTCCTCATTCTCTATGTCATCTGGAGGGAAAAAGTATAAAACATGCTCAAGTTCATCTGATTTCAACTAGGTGTAGTAAAGTGACATCTAGTGTTGGTTAAGTGGCAGTGAAACATGTGTCAGGACACTGGCTAGCTTCAACATCTTTGGAAATAATGTTAAACTTGGTTTGACCTCCTCTCAGAAGCATAGTTTTGCTTTGTTATTTTTTAATACTTTAGAGTAACTTTGAAATATCCTGAATTTAAATGTTAATTACATTGTTCTTGCCCTGACTGGTTTGGCTCAGTAGATAGAGCGTCAGCCTGCGGACTGAAAGGTGCCAGGTTCGATTCCGGTCAAGGACATGTACCTTGGTTGCTGTCACATCCCCAGTAGGAGGTGTGCAGGAGGCAGCTGATCAATGTTTCTCTCTCATTGATGTTTCTAACTCTCTAGCCCTCTCCCTTCCTCTCTGTAAAAAATCAATAAAATAAATATTTTTAAAAAAATAACATTGTTCTTTCTTTAAAAAATAAAATATAGAAGTATAGAGAACAAAGTAACACTCATGCATCTATGAAAATCTTAATGTTTTGCTATATTTGCTTCAGGTAGTTTAAAAGTAAAACCTAATAGGCACATCTGCTGTCCTGTGACTCCTGATTTATTTTCCATCTTTTTCTCCTCAGAAGTAACCATCTGGTTTATTATTTCTGTGACTGTTTTTATATTTTTATTTCATTTACTATATGTGTACCTATAAAATTTAAAACATCACTTTTTTTTATATAGATTCCATACTGTATAAATCCCTTTGCAAATTGCTTTTTCTAATTCAATATTATGGTTGTCAGATTTATTCATATTGGTCATTAGCTCTCATCATTTATTTTAACTGTGGTGTGACAATACTCTATCTACTGAATTATCCACAATGTGTTTATTATATAGCTGATGGATATTTGTGTGTGTGTGTGTGTGTGTGTGTGTGTGTTTTCCCCCAGTCTCTTGCTCTTGTAAACCTGGTATAGGGAACACTCTTGCCCATGACCCCTGCACACATGTTTGGGACTTTCTCTAGGCTATACACCTAGAAAGTAGTGCTTGGGTATATACTTTTTAAACATTTATAATGTTGAGAATTTGCTCTCCAAAGTGATTGTATCAATTTACATCCTCAGCAACAGTGTAAGAGCACTTATATTGCTTCACATTCTCATCATTGGTATTTTCTGGCTTTTGAAGGTCTGACAATCTGTTTGGTGCAAATGTTATCTTGTTATTCAATTCACATTTTTCTGATTAGTAGTAAAACTGAGCTTCTGTAAAAATGTTTTTTACCACCCAAGTTTCTTCTGTGAATTGTCTGCACCTCTCAAATGTCTATTGGATTGCTGGCATTTTCCTTATTGAATTGTTTGTTATAACATGTTCTTGATACACGTACCTTATAGGTTCAATGCATTGCAAATATTGTTCCCCAGTTTATAACTTGACTCTTCACTGTTTATGGGGTCTTTTAACTTAAATGCAATCAACTTCATCAATCTTTCCCTTTTTATAGTTTAAGAAATTCATTAAGCTTTTCACCTTTACTTTCTTCTAAAATGCTTAAAGTTTTGATTTCTGTATGTAGGCTTCTATGTAGCTAACTTTTGTATATTGTATGAGATAGGGACTGTTTTCTTTTTTCCTATAGCTAATAATTGTCCTGGAATTATTCATTGAAGAGACAATCCCTTCCTCATTGTTTACGTTAGTCTTATCACCATGGTCACTCAAGAAATTGGTTGTAAATTTTCTCTTGTACAACATTACTTGCATAGCACCTTGAATTGAGTCAAGTGTGTCTAGTGACCTCCACTTGTGGGCCTACCCTAACTCACACTCTGAGACTGGTTTGCCATCTGCCTGAGAAGTATTGGTCAATCTCAGGGCCATTCTTCCTATTGTTCTCAGACTGTCTTGTGTTCTGGTCACTAGTTTTCTCTTGGGATATTCTGAGCTCTGAGTTAGGGTGACCAAACATCCCAGTTTGCCCAGTGTAGGACTCTTAAGTGTTAAAACTGAGACAGTTCTGGCAAATTGGAATGGGATATTTGGTCTCTTTAGTTCTTACTCCCAGTTTCAGCTTCTTTCCATGTTGATCCCATGACTCTTTAGTTTGAGGTTATCTCTGTGCTCAGCAATCATCTTTACATTGAATTTCTATTTGTTGAGCACCTACTATGTGTCATAGGCTGTGTGAAGCATTTTCACATACAGTAGCTCATTGAAAAGCTCTCTATGTCTTTCTTTTACACATGATAACTGTATTTAATTGGCAAGGATCACAGAATAAATGACACAACAGAATGATACAAAGCTTCTTTTTTATTTATTTTACTGATTTTATTAAAGTTGTTATCCCCAGTGTGTATCAGTCTCCAGGTGTTTTCTCTCCTCCTTAGCTGGACGTCAGTTGGTAATTCTAGGTGAATGTTCTCCAGTTTATTTGTATTTCCAGTCTGGCACTGGGATGAACAAGGTGCTCGACAGGCAGCTATTTGACTGCTATTTTTCTCTCTCTGATGACACAAAGCCTTTTAACTGAAAATATTTTATTCCTACTAAATTTATTATCTTCTGAGCCTGAGGGAAATACAGCTGTGCAGACTGCATACAAGGGGTCCACACCTGCACTAACTGAACTTCTTGGTGGAACCCCATTATGCCTGGCCTCTTGCTATCCATACATTTTTGGTTTAATGTGCTTCCTGCTACATTTGACAGTAAATGAAATCAACTTCCTATGTTATAAAGCACAAGTCACAATTCCATTTGTTACCCAAACAGCACAAACACTTCAAATGCTTCCTTAGGATCAAAACTAATAAGAGTGATAAACATGAATATTGTTGCAGGTACACACATTGCCACATCTGATTATACATCTCCAGTCAAAATGTCCCTGCACAGATGTGGGGACTCTTCATTTTAATGCATCTACTTTATAAACTGTTCCTTTTCTAGCTTACTGAAATTTTTCACTTTAAGTTTTTCTCCTTTATTTTCACCAAATCCAAAATGTTACTTTATATTACTAATACAAAATATTATTTGTATATTAATTTCCCAAATGTTAATATAACTTAGGTGGTGGAGAAAATGGTGCAATTTGTTTGAGAAACAAATTTCTTTATTATAGAACTTTTCATGTTTTTATTAATATATATTTTTAAAATACATTTTTATTGATTTCAGAGAGGAAAGGAAGGGAGAGAGAGATAGCAACATCAATGATGAGAATCATCGATTGGTTGCCTCCTGCACTCCCCGTACTGGGGATTGAGCCTGCAACCCAGGCATGTGGAATCGAACCGTCATCTCCTTATTCATAGGTCAACACTCAACCACTGAGCCATGCTGGCCAGGCTCACTTTTTATTTTGCTAATTTGCATTATGACTTCTTTACACAGAGATAATGTTGCATTTCCCAAAAAATGTGATTATGAAATCTTTTTGTTTCATAACTTCTCACCTGCTTTGGAATCCTATATATTAAAACCCTAATATGCAAACTGACTGAATGAAGGAACAAGCAGTCGCTATGACACACACTGACCACTAGGGGGAAGACGCTTAATGCAGGAGCTGCCCCCTGGTGGTCAGTGCGTTCCCAAAGGGGAGCACCACACAGCCAGAAGCCAGGCTGATGGCTGGCGAGCACAGCAGTGGTGGCAGGAGCCTCTCCTGCCTCCAAGGCAGTGCTAAGGACCCCCTTGGGGGATGTCCAACTGCTGGCTTAGGGGAGCAGGCCTAAGATGGCAGGTGGACATCTCCCGAGGGGTCCTGGATTAAGAGAGAGTACAGGCCAGACTGAGGGGACCCCTCCTTCCCCTGGTGCACAAATGTCATGCACCAGGCCTCTAGTATATACATAAGGAAATGCTGTTTTCATCTGTAATAGCACTATACACTCCAGAGGGCAGCAGATCCCCTTGGCATATGGCCAATCAGACATTCATTAAACAGACTGGCAAGGGTCTTGGAACACATTCTGTTATTATTCCGGTCATTGATGTAAAATTTCTAATTAATGTAGCAGAGACAGGCATTGGAATTTAGCTTAGGCTAATAATAAAGTAAATGTGTGGCACTGAGACTAAAAAAATAAACTAATTGTGTCTCTGATGAATCACAATTACATCATTGAATCATAAAATTCAGATTACAGGTCCCATTCTTTCCTTCTTATCTTCCTTTTTACCTTCAATAAAACAACAAATATAAATCAAATGTTCCATAAAGAATAAAATGAAGTATTGAAATCAGTTTCTTTCCCAAGGAACTTACTACAGAGATTGGGTAAATATTTAGATAAGCAGCACATTACTCATTGACTTTCACACCTGGCTACAAATTAGAAATACGTGGAACACTTTTAAACAATAATAATGCTGAAGTCCCACCTCAAAACAATTAAATTTTAATCTCTGTATTTGGTTTCAGGCATGGCATTAAAAAGAATGTTCTCAGATGATTTAATGAGCAGCCAGGGTTGAGAACCACTGTACTAAGGTGATAAAATCATAGTTTAAGTAAATGGTTTCTGACATTTGCAAAGAGGAGAAATTTGGATTTCTTTCCCAGAAGGAAAAGTTTTAAGTGTAGAAGAATACAAAAAGAAAATAATCATTCTTAACATCCTTTGTTCAAAATTAGCCTTTGTTAACATGTGTTCTTTTTTAGCCATCAGAATTGCCTACAGCAAAATCAAATAAAAATCCCATATCTTACAGTTCCTAAACTTAACTTCAGAAAACATTTCCTAGTCTTAGAGCAAATCTTACATTTTTTTGCCTCCAAAAATTCATCTTCATTAATAAAGAGTCTAATGCATTCCAAATAGATCCACTGGACCCATGGGTGTCATTTGGCAAAAATGAATTCTATTCATTTACTACCTGAATTTAGCTAGCAGGCTTATTTGTGCAAAGACTAATTGACAAGGTGGAGGGGGAAAGAGCAAGAGAGACCAAGAAAATATTAATGAATATATATTTCCATTGCAAAGAGATCTTGAAAAAGCAGGTGTCTAGATGGTTGGAATGAGAAGGAAAGGCTATAATTGTGGATTGGAGGTTTTCTTTATGTGAAATTAACTGGCTTATAGTGGATAGTGAATGCATGGAAACAGGTCTTATTAAGATCATGTTCTTACATGAGTTGTTAGTGTCAATAACTTGATAGGACAGTTATTTGTAGGACTGGATATATCCTGAAGACAAAAGTTTTTGAAAATATATTACAGGCTCAGTCCCTCTAAAAGCTGATAGATATTTTAGACAAAGAATCTGATCTATCTTGCAAAGGCTTTAAAAATCAAACAATAAATGCCTAGTTAGTGTTTTTGAGTGATCCAAAGGAAAATATTATTATTAGCCCCATTTTATAGATAAAGTATCTAAAATCAGAGAAATTAAGTAATTTTCCCAGGGCTACAAGCAAATAAGAGGCAGACTGAGATTTGAAACCAGTCTGACTAGCATAAAAGTCTGCAGTGCTTAACTACTACAAGTGTATTGCCTCAGAACTTATAGGGGGAAAAAATTCATGCTGCAATACAGAAAACGGGTGTATGAATACATTACATATATTACCTATTCTAAATTTTAATGTCTCTAAAATTGGGATATTACCAAGAATTAATGGGGTCTACAATTATAATTAGTATATAAACTGATACATAAATGACATCTGTAATTCTTATTGACATAAAATTAGTACAATGGTACATCTTTGAAACAGTACAATAAATCTCATAGGCACTTGTAGTTATTCCTTCTCACAGGAAGGTGTTTGTAAAATCAGAAATCCTTTCCTTTTGTTTTGTTTGTTTTGTTTTGTTTTGTTTTTGTTAATCCTCACCTGAGGCTTTTTTTCATTGATTTTTAGAGAGAGTGGACAAGAGGGAGGAAGGGGGAAAGAAACATTGATGTGAGAAAGACACATCAATTAGTTGCTTCCTGCACATACTCCAACCAGAGCTGGGGATAGAACCTGCAACCCAGGTACTTGCCCTTGACCTGGAATTGAATCCTTGACCCTTTGGTGTGTGGGCTGACACTCTAGCCTCTGAGCCACATGGCCAGGGCAGAATCCTTTTTTCTTTTCTTTTTTTAAATATATATTTTTATTGGTTTCAAAGAGGAAGGGAGAAAGAGAGAGGGAGAGAGGGAGAGAGAGAGAAACATCAATGATGAGAAAGAATCACTGATTGGCTGCCTCCTGCACACCCCACACTGGGAATCAAGCCTGCAACCCCAACATGTGCCTCTGACCAGAAATCAAACCGTGATTTTCTAGTTCATAGGTGGACATTCAACCACTGAGCCATGCCAGCTGGACCTTCTCTTTTTTAAGAAAAATGATGAAATAAATAAAAATTTCTGCAAATGAAACTTCTGTTATTTATTTAACCACCAAACATCTATTGTGTTTGCTCATCAAAATAGTAAGGAAATCCAACTCTGGAATCAGACAGACCTCGGTAAAATTGTGGCCAAAACAAGTTTCAGTTATGTGACCTTGAATAAGATATATAATCTCTCCAAACCTCAGTAAAATGGAGATATTAACAGTATCTCATAGAATTATTGTCATGATTAAATGTATATTGTATTTAAGGGATAGCACAAAGTTGGGCACATTGATAAAGGTCATCTACTATTATTACTATCAATTTAAAAATCTATTAAATACCTCCATTGAGTCATAGTGTTCTAAGGTTTGGTAATGATGATCTTAGAACAATTAAATAAGGAAAACATTTTCCTTTCATAAAGCTTATAAACTAGTAGAGAAGGACACAATTATTATTACACTAGAAGGCTAGTGCATGAAATCGTTCGGCCCCGCCCACCTGCCTGCTGCCCCTCCCACCAGCAGCCAACCTTGCTGGATCGGAGCCTGTGGGCCACCCGGCATAATCTTCGAGCCCCGCCCCACTGCTGTGAGTGGCTATGCTAAAGGAGCATTACCAAGTGTAATGTTTAAAATGTTTTGTTTTCAGAATTGCAGCAGCTACAATTAGCATAGCCTGATCATTGCTAGAACTTAGTATGAATAAACCTGACTATGACTTTTGGCCATTCCATACGACATCATCGCCCCAACAGCCACTCAGCTCTGGCATCTTGTTTGAAGTCAGTCCATCTCATACTGAGTCTTCCTCTTTTCCTGCTGCCTTCTATTTTTCCCAGCATTATTGTCTTTTCCCAAGAGCCCTGCCTTTCATGACTAGGGCAGCTTCAGTTTTGTTATTTTTGCCTCCAGTCATGTTTCAGATTTAATTTGCTTTAGGATCCACATGTGATTAATATTTAACATAAGGAGAAAAACCAACTTTAAACACAACCATTTTAATATAGATGACAGTAATGGTTTGTTTTCCTTCACTGAAGTAACAGCTAAAAAATAAGTCTTCTAAAATATATCTAAAAAATAAGTCTTCTACAGGTACCAAGTGATTTTACTTATATGTGAAACCTAATGAACAAAATAAACTAACAAAATAGAAACAGGCTCATAGAGAACAGACTGAGAGCTGTCAGAGGGGAGGAGGATTGGAGGACTGAGTATAAAAGATAAAGGGATTAAGCAAAAAACAAACAAACAAAAATCAATCATCAAAGTAATCCTCATAGACACAGACAACAGTATGGTGATTACCAGAGGAAAAGGGGTGGGGGAAGTGGAAGGGGTAGAGGAGGGATAAATGGTGACCTAAGGAGGCTTGACTTGGGGTGGCAATTACACAGATGATGTATTATAGAACTGTACGATTGGAACCTATATAATTTGATTAACCAATGTCACCCCAAAAAAAAATTCAATGAAAAAAATTTTAAAGGTAAGTTCTAAATAAGCCTTCTAAAATATATAGTGAGCTTTTGAAAGTTAGCTTGATAAAGTGGAAAAAGCAAAGAATTTTCAGGTTGAAACCCAGCTTGGCCCCTGCACAAGTTACCTGCTCAGCTTGTTTCTCATCTCGGAAAAGGGGCTGTCACTACTAAATGGGTCTGTGTAGGAAGATTTCCATGAAACAACTGTGAAGGAGCCTGGCACATGGGAGGAACGCCAAGTCTGTACAAAAGCTAAATATCCATGAAATGATTCTGCGACTAAGGAAAAAAAACCCACTGAACTTCGGGGTAAATAATTCCAACTCTTTGGCATAAACCATACCAAAAATTGCTGTATTTTGTCAGCATTCTCCAACATTTGCAGGGCCAACATTAAAATTATAGTTAACATCTACAGAGCCCTTACATGGCCAACCACAGCCCTAACCTCTGCTCATTAATTATTTAATCCCCAGAAAGCTGTGGCTAGTTTATCAGGCCACGTTCAGTTGAGGAAACAAAGCCTTAGGAAGTTACGAAACTTCAGACACTATCCTCGCGCGCTGGGCAGAGGTTCTGAGTGCAGGTTGCCTCCAGTCTTCCCCACTTCTGCACAAGACCTCAACACACAACATCTAACTTAAAGCCCAAATTCACCTCCATAGCGCTGCAAGAACAAAACCAGAAAACAGTACTACTGAAAGTGTGCATTCTCCAAGAACTGCATTAGGTCTGAGCGAGCTGTAAGTCTGAACTGGGGGAAAACAAGTGGGATTCTGACCGGTAACACCATTGCGCTCTCAAGGGTGGTCTGGGAGAGAGTAAAGTTCCCTCACGCCCTTAGTGTATAAATCCTGTTCACAAAAAAGGGTCGCACCAGGTCTCTGCCGGCGATGCCAATGACACAGACGGACAGGGAGCCCAGCGCACCACGTTCTAGTCTCCACAAGACCTCATCTGAAATATATTCTGTACTTGACTTTCTTTGGTGCGTTTCACCTCCGTAGCCTTGCTTCCCCCACATCTTTTTAAGTGGGTCGAAATGAGAATGGCGAACAGTCAGGTAAAAAGGGACGATGGCAGAGAGGAGCCTCCAAATTACAGAATCTGGGGGAAAGTGAGGAAGAAACTCGAGAGCCCCGACCTCGTGCTTCGGGGGTAAAAGGACAAAGGAAACCTCCGTCAGCCAAGGTGGCGAGACGTCTCGTGCGCTCCTCTAGGGTACACTGCATCTCGAGGCCGCTGAGCGGACCAGAAACGCCGCGGGCCTCACTATCTTCGCAGCCTCGCAGGGGGCCCTCCAGGGGCCCAGGCACCGCCGAGGCCGGAGCGGAAGGATCCGGAGCGCGCAGCGTCGCTGGTTGCTAGGATACCCTGCTCCATCTCCTCCAATCAGCACACATCTCTTTGCGTCCAATCATAGAAGCGGAAGAGCAGCAGTGGGAGGTAAAAGGTCACGCTGCTTTTGGGCGGCCATTTCTGGCGGTCCGAGCTGGGGTGGGCGCTCCAGGCACAAGGGACGGAGAAGCGCTGGGTCGACGGCGAGAGGCCTACAGCATTTGCTCGTCGTCGCGATGGTAAGGAGGAGGAGAAGGGAAGGAGTCTCCAGAGAGACGGAGCGAGCGCGCGCGCGCGGGTGCCCAGCGTCGCCGGGCCTGGTGGTTGGTTCGCGCCTTTCCCATTCATCCGCGTGCGGCGCTGCGCAGGCGGTCGGCAGCCCTCCCTCGGCGGCTCTGGGGTCTGGGGCGCGCGCCCCTCCCGCCGCCTGCGGCTGCCCAGGAGCGCCCCTGCTCCCTTCCTCTCGGCCGCGTTTTGAATCCGAGCCCGAGAGGTCCATCCTGGCTGGGGCCGCAGGGTCGCGGGGGGGGGGGGGGGGGGGACGAAGAGGTTTCTCACGTCGACATGCAAGTCCACTTGCTTTCCACGCCGGTGGGACTCGCAGCCCCGCAGCGCTCTGAACGCAGAGCGCAGGCTTTGGAGCGTTCATTTGTCCATTTAACGAGTTTTTACTGAGTGCCTGCTCCCTGCCAGGCACTGTGCAAGGCGGTAGGACGAGGGGGAAAGCACTGATGCCGACCTCGGTCCGGGTTAATTCTGTCGGGCGTGGGAGACATATTAATCAAATAACAACAGAAATGTATAGTTACACATAATCCGTGCTGAGGAGGCGGCAGACAGGCTGCCGCGAGGGGGCGCGCTGGTACCTTAGGAGAGTGGTCGGGGATAGCACCCCTGGAAGGGGAGGGGTTTAACCTGAAGCCTAAATACCTACGTGATGGGAAATGCAGCCCCTTTGCGAGCTGGAGGGAGAGTGTTCCAGGCTCCGGAAACGGGAGCGTTGATTGGCCCCGAGGCCGGAAATAAGGCCCGACCCCTTGGAGGCGTGAACTGAAAGCCCCCGTGTCTTGCAGGAGTGGTGGCTGTGAGTGAGAGTCTGGCTAGACCTATCGGGCCACATTAGGAGGTCTGGATTCTACTCCAGCTGCAAGTGGGAGCCATTGAAGCATTTCCAGCAGAAACATGATATAAAAAAAGGACGATAACAGTTGCTGTGTGGGTAATAAGTAGGAGAAAGACAAGAGTGGAAACTGGAGACTCGTTGGGAGGTTATTGCAGCAGTCCCCTCGTCCTTAGGTCACTCAGAATGTGCTTTTTGTTTTTTAAAGGGGTTTGGTAGCTAAGCTTCTTGGTTCTTTGGGCTGATGGGTGAGCAGACAAAGGGAAAAAAAGTGTGTGATTACGAGGGATGCTACTGCTTTGCTGAATAAACATTAAGTGATAGCTCACATGTAAGAGTCACTGAAGTCGAGTAAGACCTGCCAGTCCTCGTTCCTAGAATTGAAGCAAAAGACGGTCAGGTGCCCCTGCTTCACCCTGTAGTCGCATATCGGGAATTAGTCTGACCGCAATGAGTTGTTGCTTCATTCGTCCCCGCTGGTACGTAGGTAGTCTCCTCTGCCTAGGACAGCTGTTTCCCCCCTGGGAACCTGTCTCATCCTCTGAAATGGGAGCATCGCTTACTCCAGGCAACCTTTCCTTTTCTCTTGACACTGGATTGGGTCGGTACCCTTGTACACAGCGTACCTCCTCTTAGAACCTTGCAATAGTCTCTTTGTATGTATTTTGCCCTTCTCCCTCCCACTCTGAGCTTCTTGAGGACAGGGACTGTCACCTGCATTTTTACTTTAGCTGCCTTTGCCTTCGCTTCTTTGTGACCTGGAGCAGTGAGTGATGTTTAATGGCTATTCAGTGTTTCCTGCGGAAACAATGAATACTTGTATACGTTTTGATGGTTGAAGAGGAAATTGGCTAACTGGGTAGTTAAATGTTTTTGATGCATAAAAATTGCTAATTTGGTGACAGAGTTGGTGGCGGGCACTGAGCTCTGGAAAATAATTGTTCTCTTTTTGTTCTTTGTGCAGAGTTTGCCCCTCAATCCCAAACCTTTCCTCAATGGATTAACAGGAAAGCCAGTAATGGTGAAACTTAAGTGGGGAATGGAGTACAAAGGCTACCTGGTATCTGTAGATGGCTATATGAACATGCAGGTAAGCTAAAGAATTATAAAAATCATTAAATTGCATTTCTTCTTCTTCACCTTACTCCTCTACGGTTTAGTGGGACTTATGAGATTTCAGTTAATGAAATTGATACGCAGAAATTCAGGGGAAAGACCAAGATCAGGGAGGATGTGATGAACTGCGTATGAGACATGTTAAACCAAAATGCAACCACAGATTTGACCCCTAGTTGTCAAAAGTAAGAAGAGCTCAGACACTTGATTCCTATTGCCAGAAGGGGAAAACACAGATTTGCAGAAAATCAAAACCTTTCTCAGCACTCAACTCTGAAAATATTTTTTCAAGTAAAATTCTTACTTTCAAAAAAAATTTTTTTTTAATTCAGAAAGGAAGGGAGAGGGAGAGATGGAAACATCAATGATGAGAGAAAATCATTGATTGGCTGCCTCCTGCATGCTCCCTACTGGGGATCGAGCCCACACCTCTGGCATGTGCCCTTGACCAGAATCGAACCTGGGAGCCTTCAGTCCACAGGCTGTGCTCTATCCACTGAGCTAAATCATAAATCAGGGCAAATTCTTAAGTTTTTAATGAATGCTGAAAGCACATATCAGAATAATTCCATAAAAGGATTTCTTGAGGGAAAAGACATATCAGCCAAATGAATTGATCAACTGATTGCAGATACATTAGCTTCTGTGAATGACTGTGAACTTCTTAAAAATTGTGATAACAAAATGTGCCACTTTCACCATTTTCAAGTGTATGACTCAATCCCACAGTGAAATTCCATACCCATTAAAAAATACAGTAATTCCCCATTTCCGCTATCTCCAGTCCCTTGGTAAATACTACTCTTTCTGTATCTATTAAAGGTACCTCATATAAATGGAATCCTACAATATTTGTCCTTTTGCCTTATAGCATAATATTTCTAAACCTCATTCATGGTGTAGCGTTTATCAGAATTTCTTTTTATGAGAGTAATATTTCATTATATGTATACTCTGCATTTTAATCCATTCTGTTGGACATTTGGATTATTTCCCCATTTTGACTAGTGTGACTAATGCAGTGAACATGGCTATACAAATATCTGCTTGAGTCTGTTTTTAGTTATATATTAGAAATGTAATTGCTGGATCATACAGTAATTCTTTGTTTAATTTCTTGAGAAACAGCTGTACTATTTTCTGCCTAAACAGATGATGCTCATGTCCCCAAAATTTATATAGAGAATGGTTTGGCCTGGAAAATTCTCTTAAGCAGTAATCATTTACCAGGGCCATAAAAAATCTGGAGAGCTTATCTCTTACGCTGAAAATATTCCACACTTAGATAGTGGTGATGGTTATACATAAAACTTCCACTGACTTGTATACTGAATTTTGTGTAATGGGAATTATATATATATATAATATATAATATATAAAAAAGCCTAATATGCTAATTGTCTCTCCAACCATTTGACCAGTTGCTATGACGCGTACTGACCACCAGGGGTCAGATGCTCCATCGTGTAGGTTAGCTTGCTGCTGGAGTCCAGCCAATCAGGGACTGGGCGAGATGGGCCAGACACATCCTGGGGCCCTCTTGTCGTCCCTCCCTGGCCCTGATCATGCACTGGTGGGGTCCCTCGGGTCCCTCGGCATGGCCTGCGCCCTCTTGCAATCTGGGACCCCTCGAGGATGTCTAGAGAGCCGTTTTCGGCCAGATCCCCACAGGCCAGGCTGAGGGATCCCACTGGTGCATGAATCCGCGCATCAGGCCTCTAGTATCTCAATAAAAGAAAGGAGTAAAGAATATCCACCAAATATTTGGTTTTAAAAGTAATGTAACTTTCTTCAACAATAAAGAATAATTTTTTTAAAAAGTAATATAACTTCCTAGTGAACTTGCCAGGTTTGAAGTTACGTAACTACATTGATGATGCCTTTGAGTTTGTTCTCTTAGCACATATTTATTGAGTGCCCATTATATGGATTGTGATTTTTAAAAATTAAAAGTAAAGTTTAATACCTGTATGTAGAAGAAAGCTAAACATTTTGATCTAAAATTAGAGTAATATAGTTCCCTAACTGTAAAGGTTACTTTTTAAAAACTTTTAAATGTTTAACATTTTATAGTTGAAACATGAAGGTTATATCAGACTTCAAGTCTCTACAAATCCCTGTAAAAAATGTTTTGTCACATACTAGGTATGTAACCCACAAACCAGAATAGTAAAGAAAATGTTGCATTTAAATAGTTATGAATGAGTATCAAATCCCAGTTCTTAAGGCATTTTGGATCAAAATAAAGTATAGTTGATATAATACTTAGTTTTAGGCGTATAACATAGTGATTTTATATCTATCTACCTAGGGTATCCCAAAAAACAGTAATACACACCTTAATAGCTGATAGCTCAATTGATGTTTGTTTTCAGCCAGACTAAGCTTTGAGCAAAGGAAATTCATCCTAAAATGCTACTGGAAGTTTGAAAATGTAGTTGAAGTACAAATAACTGCCTTTATAATTCTTCATTGTGTCTCCCAAAAATGTATACACACTTTAGCAGCTGATAACTCACTTAATTTTTATTCCTTTTCAGGTTTAGCTGATTTGAAATAATGAGTGAAGCCAAATTAAGCTTTGAACAAAGAAAATTTATCCACTAGACTTTTTTATGAGGATACATAAAAGATAGAGTTTATGCTATAAAACTGGCAACAGGCAGCGAATTGAGGGTGCACAAATAACCCAACAAAATGATTCTTGGTGTTTGCTATTCCATTCCTTCACATTCTCAGCAGTACCTGGACCAGAACGGTCATCAGTTTGAAAACAAGAGTTGACCAAAAAAATTATTCATGTCTGGAGATTTTTTCATTTTGAAAATGAACTGTATGTTAATAAACACTGACTTTATAATCATTCAAAGTGTGTATACATTTTTTAGGACACTATATATATATATATATATATATACATGCCTTACAGAGTGATCATGATGAATGTAGTAAGCATCTGTCACTATACAGTTATTGTGATATTATTGATTATATTCCCTGTGCTATAGATTATATCCTAGTGATTACTTTATAACTGGAAGCTTATAAGGTTACTCTATTGTCTAACCTCCTTTTTAAGAACATGTTTTCCTGTTTATTAGCATGTAATTTAAAAAAAAATTCTTCAAGTCTTTGGTTTGGTTTTAGTTGATGACTAATATGAAAGTATTTTAGCCATAACTTTTTTACATCCATTGGGTTCCTCAATATGATACTATAGTATAAAGTTAGTATTCCAAGAGAAGTTAATTTCTGCTTTTGAAAACTTTAGTTAACTTATTCATAATTTGGAAGATTTCTTTCCTTGACATGTTATTCTAATTTTAATGTCTACTTGAAAGAAGTATTACACAACTGAGAGATTTAAAAAACAAAACTATGTTGAAACAATTTTTACTATATATTCTACATACATCAATGTTAACTTTTACCTAATACTTATATGAAACCATAAGTACTACAATAATAATAGAAAACTAATATTAATTATAGATAAATATGAGTTGATATAAAAAGGTCTCAGTTAACAAGTTCTCTCACCAGTATTAGGTGTGTCTTAACTATTTTCCTTCTGTACCATTAATATATTTTCTTTTTATTTAAAGCTTGCAAACACAGAAGAATACATAGATGGAGCCTTGTCTGGACACCTGGGTGAAGTTTTAATAAGGTAACAAAACAGTAGTAGTATATGTAAGAAATTACTGGTGAATATTAGAAATAACCTGTTTAAAAAAACTAATTTAGTGTCTCAGTTTCAGAATTACTTTTTTAAAGCACTGTTAATTTACCAAATTATTCTGCAGCTAAACTTCAAGAGTCTGAAATTGTTAAACTTGTCAAAGATTTAAGTATTTTGGAGTTATTTATCCTTAAGATTTTTCTAGTATTGATATTAAACTTTCTAGTTTTAGCTGTAACCTTTTTTAGTGGTTTTAATTGAAAGAGCTTGGATTTTAATATTAGTTGGGTCTGGCTGCTGCTAGGATTTTTAGTTATACTCATTTTCTAGAACTATATTTTCAAATTCTAGTCATTCCCTTTAGAAGATCGTAAAGATAACATTTTATAACAACCACATGGTGAGAAAATAAGTGCCATGTGCTTTGTAAAAAATCAGTGATAAAACTTTAAAAAGAGAAAGGAAAAAATATTTTATTATAAATTTAGCATTCAGTATTTTTGTAATGAAAAAATCTAGTAATTGTAAATCAGATATTACATTGTTTCCAGTTGGAACAACAAAATGGACTATTTTTCTGTTTACAGGTGTAATAATGTCCTTTATATCAGGGGTGTTGAAGAAGAGGAAGAAGATGGAGAAATGAGAGAATAGCATCTTTTGTGGGGAATTTTTTTTTATATATATTTCTAGACAATAAAAATTTGTTTTTTCAACTTGACTTGTGAACTATCCATATTCATACATTTACATGCAAAACTCAATGTTGAAACAACTGAAAAATTATTTACAGAAGGAAGGCTTTAAAACTATCCAATTTCATTCAAGTTGATTTTCTTTCGTAAGCCCGATTTTCTTATTTTTTCTGTAAAGGAGAATTATTTATATGCTTTATAAATGTTTATGAAGGTGAGTTACAGCCCTTTTCTTGTAATTATATATTAACTGAGACCTTTTAAAAGCAACTGCTTCATTTAAAGTTTTTTGAGCCATTTTTTACATGTCTATAGTGAACTGTTTTCTTTGCATTAATATATATTATTTTACTTAGTAATAGACAAATTACAGTGTACGCTTAAATAGTATACACATAGAGCAAAAATGAAACATCAACTAAAATGAAAATGATTGTGGATATATAGCACAACAGAAATTGTGAACTGACATTTAGGTTGAAGACAGTTGGGTTTGTTCATTTAAGAGGATTAAGTTTCTGAACAGTACTCCTTAATATGAATGAAAAACCAGTCTCATAGTTGGTTCTGAGACATAACCTCAAAGTCTCATGTCGTCAGAGGATGCCACTATTGGAGTTTAATGGTCATTAACCGTATAGTTACATTAATAAAATAACTTTGGATGTGTATCCCCAACTCAGACAAATTGAAGTATAGGTGTGTAATGTTTAGAACAATACTTAGGCAATGGATAATAAAAGCCTTCAACAAAAGAAAATAACTCCCCATTTCCAAACCTAAAACCTTTAGAAGAAGGGCATGTCTTCATCAAGTTGATTAGGCAAGCATATGGGGCAGAATATTGCCCTTTCTATAAACCAGAATCTTTAAAATATGCCTAAAACATTTTGGCCTTACTGCTTCTATTCAAGTGAAAAAATATTCTTCCTCTGTTGTTCTTACTCTTGTATCCTTGACTAAAAGTAGTTTCTGTTTGTTCCCAGATGCAGGTTTTGAACGACAGATAAGTCTTCTTCCCAGCTGAAACAAAATAAATCATATTCTTTACATAATCTTCTTCTATTCTTTAGAATAATCTTTTTCTATTGAAATATAAGTGAATACTCATATTAGCTTGATTTTTCCAAGAAATAATATAGCTTCAAATAGTAAATAGTCAAATTACAAAGGGATTGATTTTAAACATTAGTAATCCCTTTGGCTCTTGGAGGTACTCCCACCGGGATAGGCTTAGGGAAATCCTTAGTTTCACCCCTATTCATTTTCTCTAGGGCATATACTCAGTTATATCATCTTTAGTCTTTACTCTGTAAACTTTTTTGTTTTGCTTTGACAGCTGAATTTGTATCAATTAAATGAATGATAAAACTGTATTCTATTGGACTTGAGATTTGATAGGGCATCTCCATTGTGTCTCAGAAGGGGCACTATCCCTGTGTGAGACTGTCCCTTGCATTGCAGAATGTTTGACATTCCTGGCCCTAGTGAGCTAGATAACAGTAGAGTTCCTCGTAATTATAGCACCAAAAATGCCCTTAGGGGAACGGAACCCCTGAATTCCTTTCTTAAAGTCAGAATATTTTTTGACTGTTGGAGATCTTTGGTTACTTTTGTTAATACTGTCAGAAAATTTCTAGTGATGAAATATCCCAACTGAGTAAGAACTTCTTTCACAGGTTTTCACACATTGTCAGTTTATCAGATCACCATTTTTATTTTCTATTCCAGTTTTAGTTTTCATTCTCACTTTTAGTCTGTTAATAAGCATTTGTTAAGTATTTACTGTGTGCTATGCAGTGGAGATACAGAGGTCATAAAACTCATTCATGGTCTAGAAGGAAGATATATTTTTAAATAATCATTTCAGTTGTGGGTTTAGTGGAGTGTATATATGTGAGAGGATGATGAATGGTTAATTCTCTCTCGGGAGGAAGAGAACAAGTCAGGTGTTCATAGAACACTCGAACTAGAGAGGTACAGACTCTAAGATGAAATGCTTATTTAATAAAATAAGGTAATCATTACCTTTTGATACACATATTTACAGTTATCATACTTGGGAACTTTTTTCAAGTCCTTACCTCAAAAGGCTGGTTGTGAGGTGCATAATAAGCATGCACTATGGGTTAGCTATCACTGGGTTAACAGTTTCCACATTAGCTTTGTAGATAGAATTCCTAGAACATATTTCAGACCCAGAGCTAGAGGAGGGTGAGTGGCATATGGAAGCAAAGGCCCTCCACACTCTGCCCAGGCCCAAGCTTCTCATTGCAGGTGGTCATGCAGTGTAAAGAACCTTGGCTGCCAGCCCTGATCCGTCTTCTACATCTGAACTGACCCTGTGGATATAATTTTAACTCCTCCTATTAATGCCATTATTTTCACCATGTGAGGTTAGAAGACCCTTCCAATTATATGTAATTCTCTGGGTTCACTATTTCCATTTTTAAAGTGGAAGTAGCAAGATTCTCAGCTACCATTAAGAAGAATGGACACAAATACATAGGCTATTTCCAGAAGGATGCCGATGAAACTGTTAGCAATGATTAACTCTGGGGTAGGGGGAACTAAGGATGACAACTTTCACTGACTACTCTTTTGTATCTTTTGAACTTTGAACCATATGCCTGTACTACCTATTCCAAAAATTAGTTTTTAAAATTATCTGGTTTCATGAACTTGAAAGGAAAGAGAAAGAGGGACAAGTTTCTTTTACTAAAAAGTAGGCCTAATGGAGAACTGTTACCCAGTAATTTGAATTATTCTAAAAGAAACAAGGAACCAGAGAGTTTAATTGAAGCTGAGCAAGAAAGACTACTGAGGTTTAACCTGGGTAAATTCTACTGAGGTTTAACCTGGGTAAATTCAGTGAATTAGATGTTTTGTTTTTATACCACATGATGTAGCTGGACCTATTAATAGCAAAACACAAACCTTTTTCTTTGGTTCTGCTACTGCTCTTTCCAGAGCAACTTTTAGCCTTTCTTCTTGGTGTTTTTGTTTTTCTCTCATTTTGTCTTCACGCAACCTGTCAAGAAGGGAAAATGTTCTTCTAACTATAAGTCACAGAAAGTAAATGACCAATCTAAATATTTCCATTAAGGTTAAATGAAAGTAATAATTCATCTTTATCCATAACTATGGCTTTTGAATATTCAGGTGAAATCTCAATATCACAACTGATTTGTATTGAAATGGGAAGAAATTGCATGCCACCATTTTGGAAGAAGTAAAATCTATCCCCTCTTGGTCTAAATAAGCACCTCAGTAAAGCCTCATCACTCAAACTCAGCATGTCACAGTTAATCTGTACAATGGCCACTTGAATTAACTTCCAGTTATCCAACCCTCCCTTAAGTCTTTTTTAAATACACAGAAAAGTACACCAGTCACAAGTGTGTAGTTCAGTGAATTACCACAAAAGTGCATTTTCCAGTTAATCTTTTTTAAAAAAAATATATTTTACTGACTTTTTGCAGAAAGGAAGGGAGAGGGATAGAGTTAGAAACATCAATGAGAGAGGAACATTGATCAGCTGCCTCCTGCACACTCCCTACTGGGGATGTGCCTGCAACCAAGGTACATGCCCTTGACTGGAATCGAACCTGGGACCTTTGAGTCTGCAGGCTGATGCTCTATCCACTGAACCAAACCAGTTAGGGCTCCAGTTAATCTTTTTGAATGGTATTCTCAAATTAAGACCAACAAATGCAATTTGTCTTGTTTTCTTTAGGGTTGTGAGGATAAAATTAGATGACCTAGACAATCTTTCTATTCCAATGCCCGATGCAGAATAGGTACTCAATAAGTGAGAGCTGTTTTATGGACATATTTAATTTTAAGAGTTAACATTTATTAAATATTTTTATGCCAGATCAGATATTATGTTAGGTGCCTCCAAACCATGGGGAAAATCAACTAAAATTCTCTTGATAAGAGCAATAAACAGTTGTAATTAGATTCATGTATCACTACTGAAAATAGGTTGTAATTATCCTTGGATTACTATTTTCTGCTGAAAAAAAAAGGTATAAGTAGCCCTAGCTGTTTTCACTCAGTGGATGGAGCGTTGGCCTGCAGACTGAAGGGTCCCAGGTTTGATTCTAGTCTAGCCCGGGTTGTGGGCTAAATCCCCAGTACGGGGTGTGCAGGAGGTACCCAATTAATGATTCTCATGATTAATGTTTCTATCTTCCTCTCTGAAATAAAAATATATGCTTTTAAAAAAAAGATACAAGTGTTAATAGTATAATTATAGGTCATGCAATGGTAAGAGTAATCTTACAATTTTTAAACATTTGCTTTATATTTGATAAACTTTCTCGATATCACCTTAATCTATTCTGGACTTCATTTTTATATATGGGAAGCAGTATCTATCCCACATGCACCAGTAATATGGTAAGCAGTAACAAAATAATATGAATGGCTAATCTCTGAGTACTTACTATGTGACAAACATGCTTTATTGCTTTTACATAAATCATTTAATTTAATCCTCACAACAACCCTATAAGTCATTACTGCTATTTTACAGATAAACTGAACTTTCTGGTCTCCTGGTTCCTTTCCTCCTCAGTGCTCATGTTCCATTGGTAATGGCACATTTATTTCATAACTAGAGACCTGGTGCATGACATTCATGCACTTGGAGGGGCGGGATTTCCCTCAGCCTGGCCTGTGCCCTTTAGCAATCCAGGAGCCCTTGGAGGATGTCCGACTGATGTCTTAGGCCTACAGAGGCAGGAGAGGCTCCCACCACTGCGGCTGCACTCGTCAGTCATCAGCTCAGCTTGTGGCTGAGCGGCACTCCCCCTGTGGGAGCGCACTGACCACCAGAGAGCAGCTCCTGTGTTGAACATCTTCCCCCTGGTGGTCAGTGTGCGTCATAGTGATTGGTTCTGCCATTTAGTTGATTTGCATATTACCCTGGAGGATGGGCCTAACTCAGCATTCGGATATCTCTCACAATCTGGGACTGCTGGCTTCTAACCGCTCACCTGCCTGCCTGCCTGTCTGATCGTCCCTAACCACCTTGCCTGCCAGCCTGATTGCCCCTAACTGTCTTTGCCTACTGGCCTGATTGCTCCCAATTGCCATCCCCTTCCAGCCTAATCACCCCCAACTGCTCTCCCCTGCCAGCCTGATTGCCCCTAACTGCTTGCTCCCCTGAGGGCCTGATTTCTCCTAACCACCTTTGCCTTGGCCCCGCCACCATGGCGTTGTCCAGAAGGAAGTCGGACATTGGCAGATGTCCAGTCAATTCTGTCTAATTAGCATATTACCCTTTTATTACTATAGATAAGATTTGGTGAATGTGTCTTCCCACTAAAAAATAGCTCTATGAGGAGGGCAGGTAGGTTTGATTCCTCCCACTGTATCTCTATGTGGTTATCTTTGCCATATAATAGAGACTTGCTAAATGTGGAATCCAAGCAAAAACAAGTACTCATTAAGTCATCTACTACACTTATATAAGACATACTTTTGTCGTCGTTCTTTTTGTTTTATCCTCTCAATTGCCTCCACATTTTCTTTGGGAATGGAATCAACGAGATCACTCAGTTCCACCAGGCGAGACTCTACTTTTACCAGTTTTTGGATTGGGTTGAGGCTGCCAACCTCACCATCTCCGATGCAGAATGTGTATACTTGATTAATTTTTTTACTAAGGGAGTCTATCAGTTTTTCCTGAGAGTGAGAAGAGAAGGAAGGCAGAAAAATATCTCATCACTATTTGTTCAATAAATGTTAAGTTCTGTTTTACTATAGTATAATAAAAAGGCTTTTATATCATACTAAATGTTTCCTTGTTTAAAAGCAAAACTTCAGTGTGACTTAGAAGAGTGAGAAAATGCAGCAATGATATTTATAACAATTTATAGTCAGATCATTGCTATAGTAACACCTTGGATTATTTTCTTTACAAATATTTTATTCTAGGCATAAAAGTAATTGTGATTTTTAAAAAAATGTTTTTGTGTATCTGATTCCCTGGGCATTCAAGTAGAGGTGACACACACATTTAAAATCCTGTTTTGCCACTGCAGTGCATGTCCTTTGCAGCACTGCAGGTGAGCCCCCTTTTTTGCACTTAGTCTAATTGCTAAAACTGTAGTTGTCCTGTCTCACAGTTATTTGCATGCATGCCGTATCTCCCTGCCTAGACTGTAAGCACCTGGAGGGCAGGAGCTATTTCTTAGGTTGACACTGTTTATACCTAAAACAGCACCTTGCACATAGCTATGCACTTACTAAATGTTTGCTGAATAAATGAATGCATTCTCTCAGAGGAAAAGAACAGTTACAAGAAAACAGATTCCCTGGCTGGCCTACAAAAGCCTTCGGGGAAGTTTAAATTTCACTCTCTCCATTGGGAAGTCATGGCAGTATTCTAGTCTAAACAGAGGCTTAGGCCAAACCTTGCTGATCCCTGTACCTGGCTACTCCTCCGTTTTAACACGTAGTTGATATGCTCGAGCTTGTAGGAAACGTGTTTCGGGATGTGTTTCGGGAGCGTAAGATAACTCTCATCCTCTTTCTCCTCTGGGGGCTCGGCATTCGCAGCTAAGAGGGTCTCAATAAACTGCTGGGCAAGGTTAAGCTGTCTCCAGATAGCATTCTGCCCGAGTGCCTGCTTCTGCTCAAGAAGATGAGAATCACCATGAAGCCAAGGAGGAAAAATAACACTCAAGACAGATGTGGCTCCTGGAGTCGTGGGACTCCTTACAGAGCCACCAACAATTACAAGTCAAGATCTATTACCAGAAGGTGACTCCCAACAGTGTGTTTCTACCACCTCCTACTTCAACCACTTTTCCGGTGGTTCTATTTGCCATAAAGCCCCCGTTTTTTCAATTTTTTTCTGTTTCCTATTTATATTAAAATATGCTTTTTAAAGAAAACTTAGGGAAGTATGGAATAATATAAAAGGAAAAAGAAAAAAAAACAGCAAAAGTCCTATTTGCTTATTTTTTTCTCTCCCTTTCTAAATAACACCTGTTGTATTTCCCATTTATATCAACAGCACATTTCTTTAGAAAACTTTAGAAATACAGAAAAATGAAAGGTAAAGTAATCCATCAAAGGACTGAAGTGTACATTGGATATGAAAAGATAATATTGCTGCAATGTAAGTCATTTCAAAAATACATTGAACACTAGTTCTCAGAAAAAGCAACTTTAACATGAGAATGGTTAATTGACGGAAATTTCTGAAGGAGACTTTTGGAACACTTAAATGTTTTAGAGGTGGATGGGCAGTAGCCTTTTTTTGGTTTTTAAGTTCCTCCTGTCAAATGAGAGGAAAAGACAAGGAGAGATGTTTTCTTAAGTAAGAACAGCGTGAGAAATAGAATCAGGGGATGAGGTTAAAGAAAATACTTACGAAAAAGAGATTGAGAGCCTGGCTCTAACGAGCACGAGGGCAAAAAAAAAAAAAGGAAGTTCAAGATGCAGGCCTTCTCTTGACAGAGAAACCAAATGTCAGTCCAATCCCTGGAGCTGCCACGAGGTGGCAGGCCTAGCCTAGACCTCGGAGGAGGAGGGGCTGCAGGGGGAGGTGTGCCTGCTTCCTGAGGTCCAGTGGGGCAGGGTGGTGGAAGACTACCAGGAGAAGAACTTCAGATGCCTTCCAACAGAATGGGAAGTGATCTGACCAGAGCAATAGATAGAAGGAATCGTGATCAAAATTGGATAGGAATGGGGAGATGTCTAGATGTCATTTAAAGTTCCTTTCCAACTCAAGGATTCTGTAATCCTTATCCATGACACATTCTACTGAGTGCTTAATGCAAACAACTCCCAACTGAACTGGATCAGCACCCTGTTGAAAGGAAAATTAAACCAGAGGTGACCACATTCTTCAAATTAAACGATGGAATAGCTTACATTCCATTTCATGTCCAATGAAAGTGAGCAGACACCTGCTACACAAAATGGATGAATCTCAAAGGTAATGTTGAGAGAAAGAAGCCAGGCAAGCCAGACATGTTACACAGTTCCATCTATCTCAAGTTGAAAAGCATAAAGTCCAAATGGTGGTGAGCGAAGTGAGGATAGTCACCTTCAAGGGGTGGCAAGAGGCTTCTGGGAGCGCTGATCATGGTGTCTTCCCTCATGTAGGGAGTAGTACGGGGCTGTGCTTACTTTGAGGAAATTCTTTGAGAGGTATACTTATGATTTGTGCACGTTTGAATATTACATTAAATCTATGCCTGAATTTAAAATTTTACTATCAAAGTAATATATTGAATTAATGAAAAGTGTTTTTTTAAGGGGTTAAGGAGTGTGGTCGTTTTGAAAGAATAAAATTGATTTCATAGATCATAAGTGACCATAGCACCAAAATAACTGATAATTTTGTGAATATCAAAATTAGGTGCAACTGTTTATTTACTCATAAAGGGTTGTGTTTTGCACGTGTTGAGATCTGAAAGAATGGGAGTGAGAAAGCAAGAAAATAATACTTTTCCCCTGCCAATTTGTTTGCTCTCTTCCTCTTTCCCACCTCAGTATTTTACATCCCTAGGAGAGAGTGCTTTTTCCCAAAGGGGGTAATACATGAATGCCAAAATTATGCCTGTGACCACAACCTCCGTCTTTTAAAAATAATTTGCAGATAAACTGTACAAGGTTGCCTCAAAGTTTAAGAGTACTGAAAATGCTACTTTTTTTTTTTTTTTATAGCTGCCCTAAACTTGAATGAAAAGGGTTTGGTGGGAAGGAGGTGCACTATCACAATCATCTGACATTTTTCATGTCAATCAACTTCAGAATTATTTAAACAAAATTGAAGGGTGAAAACAACCCAAGTATCCATCAACAGATGAATGGATAAATAACGTGGTAAATAAATACAATAGAATATTTTTCAGCCATCAAAGGAATTCCGATACACACAACACCATGGATGAACCTTGAGAACGTGCTAAGTGAAATAAGCCAGGCATGAAAGGACAGCTATTGTGTGATTTTGTTTATTTATAGAGGAAGAAAATAGACTGGGAAGTTAGAGGAATGGGGAAATACTTTTTAGTGAATACAGAGTTTCTATTGGGGATGATGAAAAATTCTATAGTGGTGAAGGTTACAAAATATTGTGAATATATTTAATGCCACTGAGTTGTAACACTTAAAATGGATAAATGGTACATTTTGTTATGTATATTTTATCACAATTTTAAAAAATGGTTTAAAAACCAGCATTGAAGAACTAAAAGGTAGCTCTATCACTACACTTCTTGTTCTAACAGTGTGCACCCCGACCATAACCCCTCCTAACTCAGGGCGTTGTATCACCCTAGGAAGTGTGTTTGGGGGTGGGGGGAAGGGGTGCTTTTGGTAACCCTGCCTACCAATCATCTACTGATACAGTTCCCCCAAATCTACTTCTGCTTGAAAAACAAGTTCATAACCATAAATTTGTTATTAACCTCACATATCAGCATGACTTTTTATCTTATTTATGATTTTTACAAGAGAACCAATGCTAGTTGGAGTTGTGGGTCTAGACACTAACCTAATCATTCATTCAACAAACATTTATTGAGCACCTCCTGTAAGGACACTACACTTAGCAAAGGAGGTAAGAAATCCCTGCCCTCGAGGGGTATGCATCCAGCTGGGAGAGACTAACATGAAAATAAGTGTGTCACAGGCCCTCCCACAATGACTATCTACACAAGCCCCAAGGGGAGGGCAGGCAAATTGATCACAAGCTCAGTGCTGGTCAGCTATTCCATTGTGTTGATTCAGCCCTTCCTTTGTCAATTACTGACTCCTTAAATTTCTACCAAAATGATCACAGGCAGTGAGCTACTTCGTATGTACTAGTATACACTCTGCCTAAAAGAAATGTTTTTATGGGCAAAAATCTCAATGTCGCACTTGTTCATAATTAAAGCAACATTTTAAAAGAGAACCCCGGTGCCAGTTTGAAGGCTTTGTGTCTACTATGTAAGTGGACTATTACGTACTGGCAAGATATTCCAAGCTGGTTTTCTGCCTTTGCCATCGACCTGAGGCTTGGGGTTTACTTTTCATTCTCTCATTGCAGCGCTTAGGGCTGAGGTAAATGCAAGTTCTTAACATGAGCCAAAATAAGATTGCTATAGGCAAAAAATGCTTACCTGGGCTTCTGAATTAAATTCTCCAAAACTAAATAGCCTGGACCTTAACTCCAGTTCTGCTGCTTTTTCCTCTTCTCTCACGCAGTTATCTTTAAGCACATCCTTCTGCTCCAAGAGGAACTCGATGTTTGAATTTCTATGACAAAAGAAAGAGGCTTGTCTGCAATGTGTGCTTTGGTGCAATAAAACATCACCCAGGAGTGTCGACAGTCTCCCAGATCATGTGTTAGCAGCCTATGTCTAGCAACCCAAATCCAACTTTATATTTGAAGACATTACCAACGTTCATGCAACTTCTCAGGTTGAAATGAGAAGAATGCACAGGGGCTGCTTTGAACCCCCGTCAGGAAGCATTTTCTTCCCCTCTCCTACTTCCCTGACTCCCCCAGGAGAGGGCAGCAAAGCTGGCGTGTCAGGAACGCAAGTTGTGAGATCTTGTCTGTTCCAAAACCCGGGTTCAAAATAGAGACTCCTGACTCCCTCATCTGGACATGCTGATAGAGATCTGGAGATGGATTCGGACATGGGTCCCCCTTTCCTGCCCAACCATACCCACCCGTCCCTCCAGATCATATTGTTGGAGATGGGGGCACCAGAACTGTAAGGACTGGGAGAGAGGAGACATGGATTAAAAGGATACATTTGTGGTAACAGGTGGCTGTGAGAGCATGATTTTAGGTTCATAACTTCTGAACAAGTTAATCTGTTCCAAGGTTCAATGTAGTTGAATGTTTAAGAAGATTGCCACCTTCTGGCCCAGATGACTGTTCTGAAAAAGCTTCTACACAGTTTTATAATAAGTAGATACAAAGATCTGTTCTCTGCGACTCAGAGCTGTTTACCAAAATGCTAATAATATAAAATTTTACAATAGGGAGGAGTGTTGTGAGTCATCAAATCAGCCTCCTTCCCCTGACCGAAGTCCCTTTTATCATAGTCCTGGTATGTTGATATGCACATTACAAAATGATATAATATTTAAGTCACCAAAAAAGCTGTTTTGCTGAGGAGAGTCACAGCCAAGGGAAATGCATTTGTTAGCACCATCTTCCAAAGCATGGTTTGATTAGCCAGATGATAGGGCGAAAATGGGTGTGAACAAAAATTAGGGCAATAAGTGATCCTTCCATTCTTTTGAATCTTTTATTATTGCTAGTTAGGAAAATATTTTGACATGTGAAAGGGAATAGGGACTAAAATGAATCTAAAGCCAGTCTGTTCTGTGTACATGTAACTTCAACTCTTCATACACAACAATGTAAATATCCTTCATAAACATTTCACCTTAAATCTAGAGAGCCTGCCAGGAAGGACCACTAGTGAATAAGTTGGACTCTGTCTCTGGTTAGAATTTGCATCATAGGCCAAATCTACTTGTTTTCAATGACTTACATTTTATCCTGTATAAATTTTTCTCTTTTATTCACTTCTTCGAGGTTTTCATCTACATCTTGGGAATACTGTACCAAGGTTAGATTCTGCTCCTCCAGCTCCGTGAGGACTTGAAGTAGCTCTTCTGGTTCTTTGAAATAAAGCTCTGGCTCCTAATGAATCAATAATGAAGAATATAATTCACTTAACACCATGCTGCCTAGGTACATGTGACTTATCTAGAAAAACGCATTCTGGAATCCCAGGCTGACTGTGAGGGAGACGTGGGTGGAGATGGCAAAGGAGTCTCTGGCCTCAAGAAGGGGCTTTGGAGGTGGTAGGGGTGATGAAAGGCATTGGGAAATGAAAGAAGTGGAAGAAGAGGGTGAGGAAAAACAAGCAAGGATGAAGCAGAAGGGGCAGGGCAGAAAAAAGGGAAAGGGGTCTAGGGAAAGGCAAGGGAGAAGAAATAGAGGGAAGATAAAGATAGGTGGCTATGTGAAGGCCATTTCCTCCCCTAATTTTAATTATTTTACATTTTCCAAAATTTTACATCTAAGTATGTATTATTTTAAGTAAGTTTAATTTTTATACACCCATATTGATCATATTTTCCTAAAGCCAGGGAGTGAAAACAACCTAAATGGCTATCAATGAATGAATGGATAAAGAAAATGTGGTATATCCATACAATGGAATGTTAACCATAAAAACATGGATGAATCTTGCTAAGTGAACCAGTCACACAAAAATAAATACTGCATGATTCCACTTTTATGAGTTATCTAAAGTAATATAACTCTTAGCACAGTGGTAGTCAGGAGCTAGAGGGAGGGGGTAGATGAGTTGTTCAATGGGTATGGAGTTTCAGTTTTGCAATACGAAAAGTTATAGGGATCTATTGCACCATCGTGTGCATATAGTTAACACTACCATACACTTAAAAATAGTTACGATGGTAAATTTTGTGTTATTTATTTTACCGCCATGACAAAAAAAAAAAAAAAAAAAAAAAGATGCCTTGGGTAAGGTGTGTTTTATATAATGATGGGTGGTGTTTTAAAGTGTTTTTTGGCCCTGGCTGGTTTGGCTCAGCGGATAGAGTGTCGGCCTGTGAACTGAAGGGTCCCGGGTTTGATTCCAGTCAAGGACCAATGCCCAGGATGTGGGCTCGATTTCTAGTGGGGGGCACACAAAAGGCAGCCGATCAGTGATTCTCTCTCATCATTGATGTTTCTATCTCCCTCTCCTTTCCTCTCTGAAATCAATAAAAATATATTTTAAAAAATAAAGTGTTTTGTGTTCCTTTTGAATTTCTGTAGTCATATTTAGGGTGAGGGTTAGCTCAGAGTCAACCTTACAGCCATGAAGGGCTATTTTGTTGAAGGTCAATTTATCTTACAGTTCAGCTCCTCAATATATCTCAAGCCCCAATGAAATGATAAGCAGCCAGGAAGTGGCTATTTTTTACGGGAAAACTGTAGGTAATATGTCTCCCAAATTATTAACTACTTTAGCATTTATTTTTCTTACAATGTCTCATGACAGAGATGAACTATATACACAACTGAGGAACAGTAACAAAATTGTATTTTTTCTTCTGGAAAGTTATGGAATATTTGGAATAGGAAATTTTAATTTCAAAAGAAGAAATGAATATTTACCCAACACAATATTTATTTATTTTTAAATTTTTATTGTTCAGATTATTACAGTTGTTCCTCTTTTTCCCCCCATAGCTCCCTCCTCCCAGTTCCCACCCCACCTTCTGTCCTTCTCCCCCCACCCGCTGTTCTCATCCGTAGGTGTACGATTACTGTCCAGTTTCTTCCCACCCCCCAACACCCTTTTCCCCCCGAAAATTGTCATTCCAATCCCTTTCTATGCCTCTGATTCTATTCTATTCACCAGTTTATTCTGTTCATCAGATTTTTTTATTCACTTGATTTTTAGATTCACTTGATGATATGTTTTTGTTGTTCATAATTTTTATCTTTACTTTTTCTTCTTCCTCTTCTCAAAGGATACCTTTCAGCATTTCATATAATACTGGTTGGGTGGTGATGAACTCATTTAGCTTTTTTTTGTCTGTGAAGCTCTTTATCCAACCCTCAATTCTGAATGATAGCTTTGCTGGGTAAAGTAATCTTGGCTGTAGGTTCTTGCTATTCATCACTTTGAATATTTCTTGCCACTCCCTTCTGGTCTGCAAAGTTTCTGTTGAGAAATCGGCTGACAGACGTATGGGTGCCCCCTTGTAGGTAACTGACTGTTTTTCTCTTGCTACTTTTAAAATTCTCTCTTTGTCTTTTACCCTTGGTATTTTAATTATGATGTGTCTTGGTGTGGTCCTCTTTATATTCCTTTTGTTTGGGGTTCCTCTGCGCTTCCTGGACTTGGAAGTCTATTTCTTTTACCAGGTAGGGGAAGTTTTCTGACATTATTTCTTCAAACATGTTTTCAATATCTTGCTCTCTCTCTTCTTCTGGCACCCCTATAATTCTGATGTTGTTACGCTTGAAGTTGCCCCAAAGACTCCTTACACTGTCTTCATATTTTTGGATTCTTTTTTCTTTTTGTTTATCCATTTGAGTATTTTTTGTTTCTTCATATTTCAATTCTTTGACTTTATTCTTGCGTTCCTCTAATCTGTTGTTGGATCTCTGTATAATATTCTTTATTTCAGTCAGTGTATGCTTAATTTCTATTTGGTCCTTTTTCAGATCCTTGAGGGTTTCATTAGATTTATTGAGGGTCTCACTAAATTTATCAGCAGTTTCTAGAAAATTCTTGAAAACCCATAAAACCGTGGTTTTGAACTCTATATCCAGTCGTTTGCTTTCCTCCATTTCTGTCATTTGTGATCTGTTTCTTTGTCTCCGCATTTTGGCTGCTTCCCTGGGTTGAGAGAGTGGCTTTCTGTGTTAGGTGATCACTGAGAGGAAATGACCTCCAAGCCACTTGGTTATGCGAATCAGCTGTGTCTACAGTGGGAGAACTTCTGTGCTGGAGACACCCTTATGGGGCAAGAGTTGTTTCAATGGGGCTTTGGTATAAGACCCCTGGGTACCGCTGGCACTTGTATCTCCAAGGAGGTGCTATTTTTAGCTTCTGCCTGGGGCTTCCCAGCCTTTTATATGCAAAAGCCTCTGTGCACAGCTTGGGTGGGGCAGGGTCTCAGGGAGTCTACAGGGTGAAGCAACCAGTTATGGCCGCTTCTCAGCCCTGCCCTAAGAGGCACCAGGTCTCAAGCTGCTCTGGAGTTTCTCCCAGCGCCAGACGGTGCTAGATAGTCCAGCTCCTCCCCGTATGACTCTGAGTCCCTAGAAACTCGCCTGGAACTGGAGTTCAGAGCCGTTGGGAGCTTGTGCTTCCCTTTGGTATGAAATGCTGCCAGCCGTTTCCGCGAGCCCTTTCCACGGGTCCTTTCCGCCAGCCCCTTCGTGCACGCCTCCGTACCTCTGCACTTTATTTCCACACCTCCTCTGAGTCTCAGTCTCTCTCTAGTTGTAGAACTTCCACCCAGCCAGCCTTCCTGTGGGTCTGGGTGGTGTCTGCTCTTTCCTTTCGTTGTTGTTCCAAAATAGTTGTGCATGGCTGCAATTCCAGTGTTCACCTATGCTACCATCTTGGTTTCTCCCCCAACACAATATTTAAGTCAAGAAATATAATCTGGCCCTAACCAGTTTGGCTCAGTGGATAGAGCGTCAGCCTGCAGACTCAAGGGTCCCAGGTTCGATTCCAGTCAAGGGCATGTAACTTGGTTGTGGGCACATCCCCAGTGGGGAGTGTGCAGGAGGTGGCTAATGGATGTTTCTCTCTCATCGATGTTTCTAACTCTATATCCCTCTCCCTTTCTGTAAAAAATCAATAAAATATATTTTAAAAAAAGAAAAAAAGAAATATAATCTGGTTACCATTTCATACTCGATTTCATCATCTATCAAGCATTCCAAACTGTCTTCTGAACTTTCAGATTGGCTGTAAAAGAAAAAAAAAAAGATACCTGATTTCTGAGTTATTTTCTATCAACAGGTTTGCTTTCACTTGTAAATTTTCTTTGGAACCTCAAACCTAATATTTTTCCAATAGCCTGCTTAGCCTTTTAGGGGACTGCTTATTTCAGGAAGCAATGGATTCCATGAGTATGTCAAAGAAAACTAGATTCACCTTGACAAGGTTGACATATGTAAACAATGAGACCACCAGGAAGAGCTATCCCAGACAGTACCAATTATTTGAGGTACATCTAGAGAGTCAGGTAATTTTCTTAGAGAAACACATGACAGCCTACATTGCCACATTCATTTTGTCTACTTTAACTCCGTCTTCTTGAAAAACTGAATGTGCCTTAGTGCTCAAAACCAAGCTTGTACCCCTAAGTGATACCATATTTGCTTTTTAAAGAGCAGATTTTATCTTTAAAAATATCTTCCAATGAGAAAATGTGGGCTACAGAGTGATAATTTACATTATTAAAGAATAATTATGTGGCTCTGGAAAAATTCTTTAGGAAGGATATATTGAAAATGATTGCAATATTAAAGAAGTAGGAACTTCCAAGTAGGAACTTTCAAGTGATTATGGGGAAAGTGAGTAAATGGATTGGGGGAGGAAGGACAGTTAGAGAGAGATACGTGAAAGAATGAAATCATGGAAACCAAGATTAGAAAGGATGAAAGGACAGTCTACAGACTGAGAGAAAATATTTGCAAACCACAAAGTCACAAAGTACTAGTATCTAAATATGTAAAGAATTCTCAAAACCCAACAGTTAATCCAGTTGGAAAATGAGCAAAATACATGAACAGACATTTCACCTAAGAGGATATAAAAATGCAAACAAGCAATGAAAAGATTTTCAACACCATCAACTATTAGGGAAATGCAAATCAAAAGCACAGTAAGTTATACATATCTATCAAAATAGTTAAAGTAAGAAAACAGTGAAAATACCAAATACTGGTGAAGATGTAAAGAAACTGGATCCCTCATACATTGCTGGTGGGGATGTAAAATGGTAAAACCACTCTGGGAAATAATTTGGCAGTTTCTTTAAAAACTAAACTTGCATCTACCATCCATCTCAGCAATTGTATTCTAGGCATTTATCCTAGAGAAATGAACTATATTACACAAAAAGTTGTATAAATATATTTATAGTAATTTTATTCATTATAGCCCCAAATTGGAACCAGTCTAGATGTTCCCCAGTGTGTAAATAATTAAATTGTAGTGTGTCTATACTACTCAGCAAAAAAAAAAAAAAAGAGGAACCAGTTATTGATATACCCATTCGCTTCAATCAATCCTCAGAGAATTATGCTTAGTAAAACATCCAATCCCAAAAGGTTAACTACTGTGTGATTCCATTTATATAACATTCTTAAAATGATAAAAATCATAGAAATAGAGAACACATTAGTGGTTGCCAGGGTTAGGGGAGGTAGAGAGAGGGAAATGAATGTGGCTATATAGAGGCAACATGAAGAATCCTTTTGGGTATGTTCTGTATTTGATTCTCTCTCAAACGGCAATATCCTGGTTGTAATATTGTACTACACTTTTGCAAGATGTTGAGGGACTCTGGGTAAAGGGGACATAGGGTTTTTCTATATTATTTCTTATAACCACATGTAAATCTACAACTACCTCAAAATAAACATTTAGTTAAAAACAAAAGTGACTGCTCAATGCCATAGTGCCCCAGGAATTCAGAGCACCGTGCCTGTGTTGACTTTTGTCATGTATGACTGTCATGGATTCTGTGGTACTGGCCCAAATCCTTTCCTTGGGGCCGCCATTGCTCAACCTGGGCATCCATATATTTTCTTAAAGCTCCCTTGTGGTACCCAGGGTTGAAACAAACAACAATGCTGTATGGTCCTACTACCTCAGTTTTGAATGACGTAGTGAATTGCAAACACATAGGCCAGCAGACTCTGAGAGACAAAGACCCAAGATGCAGGGGACAGGCATTTTCTGCAAACAGCAGCTGCAGGCACTTCTCAGAGAATGCCGGGAGGCTTGTAAGAGCTCAGTCACCTCAGGAGCACATTGAAATGGCAACCACAAACTCCAATATCTGTTATGATGGGTGTGGCTATGTGGTAGCATGCTAAAGAAAGGCTAAGAGAGCTATTTGGTGAAAAACATTGTTTCCAAGAGAGCTCATCAGGTAAGTACTGTACTCTGATAAGGTCGATCCGCCATTCTCTGAGGAGGAAGGATGCTTCTTGTGTTGTTTTTCTGCTCAAAATGTCCAGGAGAAGTCCATGTCATTGGTGATGGTGGAGGTGGAAAGAGATAACATATAATTAGAAATTAATTCTTATTATTTGGTGCAAGATACTCATTGTTCTGCATTAATATGCCCATTACTTTAAAAAATTAGAATTATAATAATAGAAAATGAAGCTTTTTTGTTCTATTGAAATTGGATTTCAAACATAAAAATAAAATCAAAGGCATACTGGTGGGGGGCGGGAGGCAATTGCCCAAAACGATACATGTCACAAATCAGGGACATAAATAGTGAAATAAGAGTTACAGTTCTATTTTTACCTAGTCACATATGTTTCTAATCGCAAGGTTTTTTTAATTGAAGGGAAAAAATGATGGACACTTCAGTTGTTACCTTGGTGGAGAAACCTACCATTGACATATACAAGTCAACCGTACACTTGTACCACACATCTACATGCAATTATTCCGCCCACATCTACATGTACTTGTGCCTCACATCTACATGCACTTGTTCCCCCCAAATCTACATGCATTTGCTGCCCCCACATCTACATGCATGTGTTCCCCCCACATCTACATGCATGTGTTCCCCCCACA
>PVJC01007940.1:0-49838 GCA_004026665.1 Murina feae
GAATATACACAGAGTGCCTGTCCTTGCTCCTCATTGTTACTGTTCTGATGGCAAAACCCACCCAGTTCTTGCCCACACGGAGCCTACGTTCCAGGCGGGGAATTGGGGATAAATAAGTAAATAGTAGCTGGAGAAAATGGTGGTTTTGTATTGAAGTAATGCAGCAGAGTTCTACTCTATGAATATTAATGCCGAGGTTTTTTCTCAGGTCCCACCCATGGGACCAGGGACCAGGGACCAGAGACCAGGACGCTTGGATTGCTGCCTCCTCTGTGTGCTTCCCCTTCTCATAGGTGTGGCTCACTGGCTCCTCCATTCCTTTGTGTCCTCCGGCCAGAGCTGTGATCTTGTGTAGAAAAGCAAAGGAAACTTGGACTTCTTTCACTCTTTTACATCCCAGCGCATCAGCGCATCAACCCATTTGTTTAAAACGTCATAATTCTGTTGCCCTCTTGCTGTTTCTCATTCTTTTACTGTGGAATCTTAACGCATATGCAGAGTATCCGTCATCCCATTTACAAGGTGGCTCGGGCTTTGGTTTCTTCGTCGTCAGCAGAACGTGTGTGAGTGGGAGGCCATGAGGGAAACGGGCAGTCGTATTCCTAAGTGTCACCTCATCTGTCCCCTGATGCCCTGGAGAGATGCCTGTTGGAGGCTGACTTTACCTGTTTGCCCGCTGCTCTCTGTGGGGTGTCCAGGCTGAGTGAGAGCTGGAGTTGGAGACGCCAGACACCTCTGGACCTCAGCACGCTTCCAGCCAGTTCACACAACAGCATGGCCACAGTGGTCCAGCAAGGACCTTGAAGAAGCCTTCCCACGCAGGGGGAGCAAGAGTGGCTTTCAGAACCCGGTAGTCTTGGCTAATGAGACCTACAAACAAAGACCAACATCACGTCCTAAAGCCCTGCCTTTTAGAGAGCCTCCTCAGTCCTTCCTTCGTTTGGCAAATGTTACTTAAGCGTATGCTACGTGCCAGTCACTGTTCTCGGTGGGTTTGTAAAGGAAAGGTTGGCATTTTGTGTCTGAGGATTGGAGGAAGCCTTTCTCTTCCAAACCACTTGTCCGCTGGCTACGTGACAGCAGCCTTAACAGACAAGAGAGCCTGCGGTTCTCTGCTCTGGGCTTTTTCCTGTTGTCAACAGGAATGCTGTTGTCCGAACAGGGAATACAAAAATCAGAGCAGAACAGCAAGGGCAAACCCTAATGTCAGCTGTGGACTGTGGGTGACGGTGATGTGTCCCTCACTGTTGGTTCGTCAGTTGTAACAAAGGTACCGCTCTGCGTCCCCAGTGTTGATAAGTGAGGATAGTGTTGATAGGAAGTGGTGAGTGGGCCCCTGGGGGAGTATGGGAACGTGCTGTGAAATTTTACTGCGAACCTCAATCTGCTCTTTAAAATGGTCCATTTTTAAAAGTCAGGCATTTCTGGAATTACCTATTTTTCATCAGAAAAGAAAAGTCTTCACCTTTCATTTTAATTCTGTTTTCTATTCCTGTATTTTCCTGCCCTGATGTGGTTGTTAATTTCTCACTTTTCAAAAGGAATACCCCAGACAGATCGTGTGACCAGAAGCTTCTGCTCCCACTTTCTAAGCCATTTGAACATTGATTCACAAACGGAGCACTGCAGCATTGGGAGGGGACTTAGCATGTCCGGCCCGAATCAGAACACCACGGTTCGGGTCCTGTTAAACAGCCATGGAGACTCAAATCCCCAAACCTTCCTAGTTACCTGCTGTACATCACTTGTTCACTCATTCACTTGAAAGGGAAAACATACTGAACGAACGCAGGTGGCTAGGATGGCTGGCTTTGTGATGCTTCCTGAGAACAGTGGTAACAGAGAGACTGAAAGAAGTTGGGTTCAGACACTCAGGCCACTTTTGTGTCCATCGGAAACCAGAAGATGCAGTAGAGGCACCTTTTGCCAAATCAAAGAAACGAAAACAAATTGGAAGCAAGCATGGTTTTGTTTTCAGACTTTTAGGTGCATTTTCTACAAACAATAGAGAAAGTATAAAACCCTTGCTGACCGCTCTCCAAGGCAGTTGGCGGCTCTGGGGCATGGAGATGGAACTAGATCTATCACCAAAGAGAAAACAGTTTTGAAAGCGATTTAGCCAAGTAGGACATCGAAGTACCTGACACAATACTATATTACATCTGGCTGCTTGGCCCAAGGATTTTTACGTGTTTTAGTAGTTTGGCGTTTGGAAACTGAAAACTAGTAAGAGAATACGGCTTGAGTGTTTCTGACTTTTCTAAAGAAAGGAATTTAGGTTAACAATCGGATTCCTTCTCTCCCATGTGTAACAAGAATAAGGGTCGTGCAACATTCCAGGTAAGGAAGGGAGGTGGCTTCCCACTAGCAAGGCTACTGTTCTTCATACTCATTCCTCCGGTGCACGCACTGCTGCAGAAGTGAGTGAAAATGGATGTTTAAATCATTAGGGAGAGAGCTGAGGAAATTTTGCTGGAATAAGCTGCTTTTGGACCTGGGATACATATTTTCCATGCATTGCATGATTGTCTTCCGTATAGCAGCATTTGTAGGTTAAAAAAAAAAGTGCATAATAGTAGCAAAGAAATTCAAGAGCTCTTCCTGAGCCTTTTATCACTGCTGACTTAGAACCCCAGAGCTATGAAAAAAATCAGCTCTTCATGGGAGAAGTGAACACTTTCTTGCAGCCCCAAAACAGACATGAGACTCCCAGAAAGTGAAGTATGAGACTAGCCAAGCCATCCCTCTCACTTTCCTCTGACACCCAGCTCAGGTCTAGGGGAACCCAGCTTCCGGCATCTGTTAGGGTGAGTCTTTTGGTGTCATCAACAACCTGAATATTTGATAGGTCATGGAAGGTTGTAAGTAGTGGTTTTATATATAATGCTTAACATGTTGATTCCCAAATTAGTTCCTTGCTAAGCATCTAACCGATAGAATATTATGCAGTTTTCTTGGATTCCCATTGTGAGTAGATTGCAGATACTTCATACGTATCTGATTTCATGACTTTATTAAAAGCTATAGCAATAATAATGGAGTGCTTACTCAGCCAGTGTTGCTCAGTGGTTGAGCGTCAACCAATTAAATAGGAGGTCACAGTTCAGTTCTGGTCAGGGCACATGCCATGGTTGTGGGCTCAGTCCCTAGTAGGGGGCATGCACGAGGCAGCCAATCACAGATTCTGTCTCATCATTGATGTTTCTATCTCTCCCTCCATCTCTGTTCCTTTCTGAAATCAATAAAAATATATTTTTAAATGTTTTACCTCATCATCTGAATCCTCCTTATTTCTGCCCCCTCCCCAGGCCTTCACCACTCTATTGGCTGTGTCCATGAGTTATGCATACATTTATATAAATTCTTTGGTTAATCTCTCCCCCCACTTCCCCCTGAGAATTGTCAGTCTTTTGCATGCTTCCATGTCTCTGGATCTATTTTGTTTGTTAGTCTCCTGTTCATTCCACATATAAGTGAGATCATGTGCTTTTTGTCTTTCTCCAACTGGCTTATTTCACTTGGCTCACTACTCTCCAGGTCCTCCACGCTGTCTCACGGGGTAGGAAGAGCCTTCTTTTTTACAGCTTCATGGTATTCCATTGTGTCGATGTCCCACAGTTTTTTTGTCCACTCATCTGCTGATGGGCACTTGGGCTGCTTCCAGATCTTAGCTATGGTGAATTGTGCTGCTGTGAACATAGGGATGCATAGATCCTTTCTGATTGGTGTTTCAGGTTTCTTAGGATACAGTGGGATTCCTAAAAGTGGGGTCACTGGGTCAAATGGAAGGTCCATATTTAATTTTTGAGGGAACTCCATACTGTTTTCCATAGAGGTTGTACCAGTCTGCATTCCCACCTACAGTGCACTGGCAATTTTAAACTCGAACTGTATCTAAAGTCAATCAGAATACAATACAGTGATTCGTTTATACATAATTGGCTTTAATTCTTACCCTTTGTTTTCCCCAAAAGTTTCATATGACTTACTGTCCCCATTCACCCCCTCGATATTTCAAATTTTAAAATATTTCATGTACCCGTTGCCAATAAACTGATGGCTAAGGCCTATGCTTGTTTGCATTTAAGCATTGGAGTTATTTCTAGAGGTACACTGTTTCCTGTGGTTTCAAAGCTGATCTTTCTTGGACTCTTATTTGAATACGGAAAAAGAAAAATTAGAATAGTGAAAAAAAATGGGAATTTTTTGGCTGATTTGATATTGCCTCTGGGGCCTGAGTGTCAAAAAGATGAATCTGGGGTTTGATATGTTTGGCCCGGGCCTAGGGCTTTCTCCCAGCCCTCCTTGGCAGCACCTCCCAGTGTAAGAAAGACTATACGAAAAGAGAAAGTGTGCCACCTGGCTCTGAAGTTAGACAAAGGTGTTTATTTTTAAGCAAATCGCGGGTGTAAAAATATAAAACTATTATATTAATGCAAAGATGGTCCAAATGGCTATAAATAAATCTCAGACAAATAGTAGTGCATTTAAAAACTTCTACAGTGTCACCACACACATGTATGTTTCACGCATACTGGTTTTTTTTGCCAGTAGTAATTATGGTGGTAGAAATATGCAGTGAAGTTCAGGATATTTTCCATGAGTATCTAAAGAACTTTTTCTGAATGGCATAGAATTTATCTATACTGGAGAATTTATTCAAGTAGTCTTCTTTTTGTGATAGTCCATTATATAGTACATTAAGACTTTTTTTTAACTTTCAAGAGTAGAAATTCTTTTTTAAAGTTTTCTTCTCACTTCTTTAGATTTTTAGAAATGTTTCTTTTCTGTAGCAAATCCTTTCATTCACGTTTTCCATTTTCGTGTAGTATTCTGTCAGTCCCTACTGGGAAGAAATAGGAAGAAAAAGGCTTTTTAAATTCAGAAATCCACTTGGATTATCTTTTTTTCAAAAGAAGCATAGATGGCTTCCTGTGTCTACAAGTTTGGCTTTTGTGAAAAGAAAAAGTATCTTGCTTCTTGTTAAAAATATACTACTTTTCATCTTAATTTGGAATTTTTCCTTTGGGTGTCACAGATATTCAGATTCCGATTTTTACCCTAAAATATCAAGGTTTTGTAACTGAGCAAACATCTGCCACAGGCAGTGTCCTCCTCACACAGGGCCTCCAGGCTCTGCCCCCTGTTCCTGTTCTCCCAGTGGCAAGAGTCCCTCCAGCCCAGAGCTAACCTGTCGAAGGACACAGATGCCCTTCCCAGCGCCAGGACCTGAGCTTTCTGAGCTCCCTGCTGAGCAGAACTGAGCCAGCACTTGCCCCCTTCTCTTCATCTTTCACCGCCCGCGCTTGTTAAGACAGTTGAAAGTGTAAAAGCCAAATTCTGCCTCTCGGAATTTTCAGAAAGCAGTTAAATCTAAAATGATTTTGTTCCTAAGGACTTTCGTCCTTGGGGCCTTATCTTCATCTGTACACGTACCCCCTTCCTTGCCTTCAAAAGCCTATTGGAAATGAGAACTGAAGACTTGATTTAAATACTTGAAAAATTCTTAGGGCTTTTTAGGGGTTTCAAAAAAATTAACAAAACTTAAATACTCAATTTTAGAATTTTTAGCCTCACATAAAGGAGCATTTACCAGCCATGTTTACTTTTAAACGTAGGAAAAGCATGTGGATGAGGAAGGTACCGGGAACCCATTGCTGGGGGTTCAGGTGACTCCAGGGAGGGAACCAGCAAGGACCTGGGGAGTTGCTTCGATCCAGATCTTGTGTCTCATCATTAAGGCTTAACAACAAATATGACTTGCCCTTTAAACGTTCAACATCTTCCCTTCTCCATTATCTGTTTAAATAGTCACAATTCCTAAACCCTATACACATCCTAGAACATTAGATTTCAGTCCGTTTGTATACATGGCAGTGTTGTTATTATTTCAAAAAAAAATATTGAAAATTTTATTTCTTAATATCTCTCCATCACCTTTTACAAAACAAAAAATAGCATGTTTGGAACAGAGTATTCAATATAATTCCCTTGGCTTGCAGAAATGTAATTAAATTTTAAGGAAAGATGTATTGAGTTACATATGGTCTCTTATTTTCACCTGTATTGCTATTTTTATTTACAAACAAAACAAAACAGAAAATAGCTTGATTTTATTCTGCACTCAGAGTGTTTGAATGGCTTACAATGGATGAATAGGGAGTAATGATCAGAATTGCTACTCAGAGTCCCTTAATATTTTAATTTAATATATATACTTCTTACCAATGGGAAAAAGAAAGAGAGAACAGTGTATGAAAGGAAAATAAAATACACCAAAAGTTAAGATTGGGACCAGAAACTCATCAGCCCAAGATCTACTTTCACATAATAAAAAGTGAAAATCTATGAAGTACTTATCTGTATACAGTAGAAAAGTCAATCTTCACATAGAAAACATTTATAACTGGAAATTTACCATTTGTGTTGAGGGAGGGATTTGGTCCAAAGTGTGTTTATTTTTTATTCAACAGAATCTTTTACTGTTCAGAAGATTGTGCTTTTGGGCTATGTGTCCAGAGTTTTTGAAACTAAACAAATATAGCTTTGTATGCAAAAAAAAAAAAAAATCCTTGACTAGATTAAAAAGATTTTAAGGTTTTTTTTGTCTTGGGGATTTTGATTTTGTTGGTTGCTTGGTTTCAACTGCAGTTGCAAATGTTGAGAATTGCTATGGTTTTCTAACATAAAATATGTGTATGCTATTAATAATAATTAGCAGCATTTCTCTTATATAAGTTTTATCCTTTCAAGCAAAGTAAACTTTTTCAAAGATCAAGAGTATGATTCGAACATATTTCAGTACCGTTGTCTATGAAATACTCATGTAGGTACGTCAGGTAGGCACTTGGATCAAACTAGATTTAGTGCTTGGACAAGAAGTTTAGATTGGAGATACAACTGGGAGTGGTCAGCTGTTGACGGCAGTGGGAGTCATTAGAATGACTGAGGCCACTAAGAGACATCATATCATGAGAAGAAAAGAGGGCCTAGCAGTAGACACCATGAAACTTCAAAATCTAGAGTCAAGTCAAAGAGATTAAGGATTAAGAGGAAACCCAGTAGCGTATAGCCCCTTGGGACCCAGGTACAGAGGGTACCCCTAGAAAAGCAAGTACCTTGAGAAGCTACATGTGGATGAGCTCCATAGGGCATGTGGCGAGGGTTTTATACTATTATCCATGGAGAAAACCTGCAGAAGTTTAGGGGGGAGGGCGGTTATTTGGTTGGACTGTTTCAGATGGTAAATCATTCTCTCGTTGTGGAGAATGGCATTGGAGTGGCAATGAATGGCTGGAAGCACTAGACCCAGATAGCAGGCCATTGTAGGAATTCTGGTGAGAGATGGTGAGGCCCTGAATAAGGATGGTGGGTGGGGAGGGGAGAGATTGGAGATGGAACCAAGAGATAAAATTAGGAGAGCGTGATGATTGGGTGCAAGGAGGTCATCGAGGATGTCTCATGGTTATGGATATGATGACTAAGATGGTGCTTGTGATTTTAGTGTGGTTTTCATTTAGGATTTTATGAATGGCAAGTATACATGGTCCACATGATGTTAATTCAATCAAGCAAAGTTTTGGTTTAGTTTCTCTAGAACCTGTAGCTGTTTCCAGAAACCAAATGGGAGGTTGCTCCTGGTGGTTGTTACAGGGTAATTTAAGTAAATCTTTTAAAAGTAGTGAATTTCAAGGCTGAATTAAAAAAAAAAAAAAGGATTACTCATTGGGCAGTCTTGATTTCTAGAAATTATGTGCTAGAAAGTTGGACTTGAAATAACTTTCTTACCTCTGCATTTCTGTTGCTTATCTTAGGTTGCTAGCTTTCAAAACATACTTGTGACCACTGAGGTCCCCGGGGTTTCCCACCTTCTCTGTCAGGCAACAGCATGGCAGTCAAACTCTGCTCCGGGACATGGACCTTTCCTGCCTCCTGGCTCGTCCCCATTTCCCAGAATGGAGTTATTGTCCATAACACATAAGGCCCATATTCTTCAGCCTGCCTGATGTTGCCAGACCTCAGTGCACTGTTTTTTAAAGGCTCTTTCCATATCCTATTGTATTGTCTGGACCATCTCCAAATCCAGTTTTTAATTTCCTATTGGCTAAATTTTATTTTCTTCTTTAGGCCTCACGCTCATCTTCCATTTAATCCTGGCTTCTCCTCCTCTGCTGGGAGAGAAGCCTTAATCTGTCTTGAGCCAGCAGCCATGCCATTTAAAAATTCCTCTGGGCAGCGATTCAGCTGGTCTAACATTGTTCAGTCCCGCTTCTTGGCTGGAACTCACTGTCTCCCGTCTGCTTCCGTTCCTTTCAGTAAGGAGCATGAGGGCGGCATTTTTCCTGAAGCAAGAACCCTGCTCTCTTCCAATGTAAGCCCCTTTTCTCTGGCTCTGTTTTCTTAAGGTTCTGGCACTAAATGTGTAACCAATTCCAGTTGGTCAAGAGGGCCCTGGGCTAAAGTGATGGATCATTTCCTTATCGTGAAAAGATCCAGAGAACATCAGTGCTAACTTGGTCCTGGGACCTCCTGTGGCTTCTACAACCTTATTGCCCAATGGGCCTTTCTTCCATGAGTCTCCCAGGAAAATCTCATCTTCAGCACAATACCTCGGATATTTCAATTTCAAGTGTGACGATACTCGATGACGAGGCCTTGTTTCAAGACCAGGTGGGGGTACTTGGTTTAGACTGCAAGTCAGTAAGCGATACGTCAAGGAGTGTGTGCTCTCTGACGCCCATCTTTGCTGTGAACAAACTCCTGTGCACTTGTTGGCTCACTGTTTGCTTAGTTCTGTTCACCCTCTCGGGCTGACCTTGTATAATCATCGCCACAGTGAGAGGCAAGATGTGATGGACAGAGCTACAGACTCAGATTCCAAAGATTGTTCCTACACTGGGCTCTGTTGCGTTGCCAGCTCTGCCACTAACTGGTTGCATAACCTTGAGGCAAATCACTTCCCCCCTCTAGGCCTCCTCAGTTCTGGTTTTTAAAATGAAGGGTTACAAACCCAGTAATCTTCCATGTCCCCTCAGGTTGAGATGAACCATATCATTCATCTGAAAATGTTTTGATGACAGGAAGGCTTTTTCTTCCGAGCCATGCGAGAACTGTGAATTTTTCTGCGATTTTTCTGTGAATGATGCACTAGCAGTGGGGCTCTGTTCCGTCACCCCCCACCCCTCTAGAGTTCCCTGGAAGCAGACAGGAGACTCAGCAGTGAGCTGCTTCCTCCAACAGGTAGATCGATATATGTCTTGCTCCGAATAAGAAAATCAAGAAAGAAGGACATGCTAAGTACAAAAGAGAAGCACCCTTTTCTTTAAAAACAAAAACAAACAAACTGAGGAATGCAGCTGAGAGAAGGAAAACCAAATCATTTAAATGAAAAAACCAAAAGGTACGCAAATACTCCTTCCTCCCCACACACATACTTCTATACTTCTCTGTACATAATCCAGAGAATCTAATGGAATTATTGAGGTTTTGTTGTGGATTTCGTTGTTGAGGTCTTTGAACACAGTTGTAATTTTTTTGATGAGTAAAGTTAACCTGATCCCAGTCCCTTTTAGAAAATCATGCCTCCTTTGCATACTTTTGCCCTTTTTCATAGTTCACCTTACATAAGCAAGAGGGTGATACCAAGTGTCTAGCCCTAAGTTTTTCTTTGAGAATTGAGGGGAAATGGTTAGAGTTCTGCTTTCTGTGGAGAATCCCTGATAACAGTCAGCAGATTTTGGCCTGGCCAGTGTGGCTCACTGGTTGAGCATCAACCCAAGAATCTGGAGGTCATGTTTCAGTTCTTGGTGAGGGCACATGCCCAAGTTGCGGGCTCTATCCCCAGTAGGGGGTGTGCAGGAGATGTTTTTATCTCTCTATCCCTCTTTCTTCTCTTTAAAATTAATAAAAAATATATATATGTAAAAATAATAGAATAGGTTTTGAAAAACTTTTCATCCACTGAGAAAAGATACTAAATAAAAGGCATGTGGATGAGAAAAATGGATCTACCAAGTAGGTCAGTGACTCAAAGTGTGGGCCTATTTTAAAAACGAGCTCCTGCTAGTTCCAGACGCCCAGGAAGGACTCTGCTTTATTTTTCTTTCTGGCATTTATGTAATGTTGTTATTGGATAATTCATATCAATGATCCACTACCTTTGGTCTGTGTAATTCTGTTTTGAATTCATTTCCATTGAAGCAGTAATATTTATATCTGCTTTGTTCAGTCAGGTATTAATAGCAAAATCTTGCATGAAGCGTCAGCAGTCCCTACAACGGTGTACCTAATTCATTTGGGTTGCCAGCCTAGAGATAGCTGGATAATCACTTCTTCATCACTCACGTGGGCAGTATGACTGGTGATAATTCCATACAGGGTTCTTACAGATGCCTCAGCTAAATTGGTAATGTCACAGACTCACTCTTCATTAAGTGAAAAGACAACCTGTGACAATTGGATCTTTCAAAATTGAGTTTCATATCCACAATTCAACTTCAGCCATAGCAGATGGCTTTCACTGGACCTTTCTGAAACCTGCATCTTGATAGGACTTTTATTTTTATAAAATCATAAATCTTAACATTTAGCTTTATTTTTATAGAGTTAATCTTAACTGTAGCAGTTCTTCTAAGTCTCTTTATAGACAGAACTAACAATGGAAAAATATCTGAGAGAGCTCACATCAAAGAAAAATCTAATGAAATCGTGTTTTTTTAAATACAGATCATTAGTCAGAGAAGTAAAACAAATGTTGTCTTCTTATTAAAGCTATTACCTCACTCTTTGTTGAAAACATGAAACTGCTGAGTTACAGTCTATCATTTTTATAAAATATTAGTTGTTGAAGAGTGAGTCTCTAGCAGGCATTCCAAGTTATTTTTTCCTATTCATTCAAATCCAAAATATTGTTCATCTAAACTTTGTTAATCACTGTTACAGTAAGTCTGAGACTGCAAGACGCCCAGTAATTCATAACTGTCTCAGGACTTCTTCACCTTAAGGTCAGTCATTCAGTTCCTGAGCTGGCGATCAGTGACAAGAAAGCTCCATCTGCTATAACAGCATGGAATTAATAAAAAGGAAAGCAAGATATTTTATTTCAAGAATCTGGTCTGAAAAGCCACCAGATTTCTAGCACTGCTTCTTCTTTGCCATCCACCACCTCATTTTTGGAGAGAAATAAGGTGCTGGGTGAGGTTCACACCCCGAAAAGTAGCCCTGATAAGCATAGCAATGGCACAACATGCTCTGGGAGCAAAGAGAAGGGGCCCTGAAATCTGCAATTAGAGGAGCTATGGAAGGTGCCACAGAAGAAGTGGCCCTTGAATCGACTCCTGAAAAGCCAGAGGAGCTTTGAACAAAGCAGATAGGGGGGAGAATTTTTAGTGGAGAAAGGAGTGTGCACCAAGTCAGTGAGAAATTCAAGACCATCAGGTCTTCAAAGAATTCTAGTATGCTGGTGGGGATGCAGCATTTATTGGGAAGGAGGCTGGCTGAGAACGGTGGCCAGACTGGCAGCCAGGAGCCAGATGATGAAGGGCACTCTGTGCTCTGCAAAGGAGCGTGCTTGGTATCCTCCAGCCAAGAGGAGATACTGAACATTCTGAGCAAGAGGATGTCACCAGGGTTGCAGTTTGGTAGAGAACGGATTAGAGGGAGGGAGGCAAGACTAGAGATAAAAAAACAAACAAACAAACAAAAAACACCAATTAGGAGTATGAGCATCAGGAAAGTTAGATAAAAGGGTATGACAGGAGGGCTGGGAAAAGGAGCAAGAGAAGGGAGACTAAGGTTTCTGGTTTGGGTGATTGGTTGGATTTTCTGCTGAAGGAGAAATGGAGGAGATGTGAAGCGGGAGTAAGTTCATTTGTTATGAACATGTCCAACAGTTAGTTACTAGATAAATGTCTGTAATGGATGGAGGTTGACCCTGGAGGAAGGCTGGGAAATCAGTATAAAAGTGGTAATGGAAGCATTTCTCTCCAGCCCTTGTGTCCTATAGTTCAATGAGTAGTGTAATCTCCTGACAAATGTCCAGGAGACATTAGCAGCAGCCTGTGTTAAGTGATTTGACGACACGTGCGGTTACTCCTCTCATGGTTGTGATCAGTAAATAGCTGTAATCCCAGCCTCATGCTGACATTGAAAATCTATCATAACAAATCTATGGAGTGTCTTATTTGTGTTTGATAGAGGAAAAAAAGTGAAAGATTTCTCACTAAGGTCAGGAAGTACAGTTTAGGAGAAAGAGTAGTTTAGTAGGTTTCAAACTTGATAAATTTGCTGTTACAACAGAAGATCAAATGGATAAATGGATGACTTCGAATATGAAGAATCCTGGCTGGAGAGAAGGAATTGGGATTCGTTCTAAGGACCTTGGTCTTTGCAGTTGGGAAGGTGCAGAAAGGGTGGAGAGGGGAGGACTGAGGCCTGAGCCCTGGCAGGAGCCACCTTCATTCAGGCTGTGCCAGGTGAGGGCCAGCCATAGTGGTTACAGGTAGAATGAGAAAAATGGTTTGTCTGGTTATGAAAAGAGAGAGTACTGTAAAGGAGGCAGTGCTGACCAGACGTGGAGGTCAAGGATGATGGTGACTGATTGACAAATGATCATGGGATTTAATGATGAGTCTGTCCATGGTTTTTTGAGGGGTTTTGAGAGATAGAGTCAGGAAGTGAGTCATTAGGATTAGGAGGAATAGTAATAGTAATAACAGCTGACACATATCGGATGCTTCCTGTGCTACTTGCCAGGCCATGTTCTAAAAGTAACATTTTATGTGTGTGATTTTGTTTAATCATCACAGTGATTCTAGAAACACACTCATATTATTGTTATTAATATTAGTATCATTGCTATTATTTTATTTACCGGTAAGCTATATTAGGAAATAAAGGCAATGATTGTAGACAGTTCTGTGGGTTTGTTTGTGTGTTTTTTTGGTAGACATACTACATTGGTAGAAAGAATGGAAAAGCACAGTGGGTGACATCATAGTCAAGCTTTTCCAAGGCAGTGAGGGAAGGGGATGAGGCGGGTATATAGCGGAAGATGCTGGGTAGGTTGAACTCCAGGGAAAAGGGTGGGGCTGGGAGAAAGGCCCCAGCCTTGGAAGTCTTCTTTGAGTTGGGAAAATGAAGAAAACTCTGATGCATTTTTCCTTAGAAAATTTCTTGGACTCGGCTTAAAAAAATTAAAACAAAAGCTCAATTTTATTAACTCTGAAAAACCAAATTCTGTCAAGTGCAATTTAACCCATCATTTTCTTTATCATTTGTTTTCTTGTTTCATTATTTGAACATAAAAGCACTACCTTCTACCAGATTTTGGGTACAGTCATTGAATTTTCTTAATTATTTCTCTCAAAACCTGTATTTTGATACTGTGAGGTCCAGAGGTGTACAGGACAGAAGGGAGTGCACAGTAAACAGGAGGACAGAAATGAAAGAATGGCAGGGAAACTTAAGAAGAAGATAAAGAAGAGCTATATCTAACAGTCCTTTTGTAACTTTGTCATTGAGACATCACTTTTATGAGAACACTAGAGGCCCAGTGCACGAAAATTCAGGCACTGGATGGGGGTGTCCCTCAGCCTGTCCTGCCCCCTCTCACAGTCCAGGAGCCCTCAGAGGATGTCCTACTGATGGCTTAGGCCCGTTCCCCAGTGGGAGCGAGCCTAAGCCACAGTATGGCCTCCCTCTGCAGAGGCGACCAGGATGATCAGAGGAAGGTACCGCCCCTATCACCCCACTGCTGCTGCCATTGCCAGCCTCTGTGGCTGCCATGGGCCCCGGGGCCTTGCAGCTGTCTGAGCCCATGGCTGCTGTGAGTCCTGGGCCTTGCAGCCGCCATTGGCTGGTCAGGTAGAGCAGCATTACATTGAAGACATTGAGTGGCTATAATGAGTTCAGTGGCTACACTGCTGAACTCATCAGATTCTCTGTCCCTTCCCATTCCCTCTTCTCTGCTCTTCTTCCCTCTTCCTCCCTACTTCCCCTCTCTCTCCTCTCCTTCCCCTCTGCTTTCTCCCTCTCCTCTCATTCCTCCTTCTTCTTCTCTCCCCACTCTTGGGAATACTGGCTAGACTTGATCAAGGTCATCCATGGAGTTGAGTAACCATTGCCCAGGCAGGCAACTGCTTCTTTAAACCCCCAGCTCTGCAAATAGAATGGTCTAGTATTTACCACAATCAAAACAGGTGGTAATACCTTCCCATATGTCCCCTGCAGAGACAGACAGTATTCTCCTTCAAAATAAGAATTAAAAACATTGAGAAAATGCCTGAGCGTGACCATCGTAGCTGTTGTTTCCGTTTGAAAACATTTCCTGAGAAAAAGTAAATGTTTTCTCCTAGAACTCAGTGTTTTGTCTAGTAAGACATTTCCATCAAAACATTTTATTGCTGTGTAAAATGTTTTTAAAGTTCATTCTGTGTAACCATGATCATCTCATACTAACTGGGGTGTGTGGAAGCTCCCGTGTACCCATTCCTACCTGGTGTTTGTCAGTCTGTGTTTTGTGTCTTTTTTGCAGATATTGATGAGTGTGTAAACAACACTATCTGTGACAGGCACGGGTTTTGTGACAATACGGCCGGCTCCTTCCGCTGCCTCTGTTATCAGGGCTTTCAGGCCCCGCAGGATGGGCAAGGGTGTGTGGGTGAGTTTTTAGACTTTTTTCCCCCCAACACGCTTCCTATTTCCACATGGAAAAGAAACCAAAGCTATCAACAACAGGAGAGACTGCCAGCAAGGTAATCCAGACAGAATTTCATCACGATTTGATGTTGTCACACGATGCGGGGATGTACAAAAAGGTCCTATGGCTTCTGAAATAGGGACATTAGGAAGTATAGACGTGCAGCTTTGAATTTAGACGCATGGGAGGGAGGACATCTGTTTAAGCTCTTAGCTGAGTGTGTAGAACTCTCAGGCTCTTCCTGCACCGGAAACAGAGTCTGGTGTGGGGTAGAGCTCGTCTGTCCTCCCTGGGCACCTCTTCAGGCAGCGTCTGGAAGGAGGGGTATTGGCAGGAGTTTCGGTTTCCAGGAATGACACCAGGAGCAGTGTGCTGGATTGTGCAACAGCATTTCTTCACTCCTCTGAGGGATGTGGTGAAGGAATCTTGAATGTCCTCAGATATCCTAGGACATGGCCCGGCCCATGCGCATGAGAAGAGGGGATGTTGCATTTCATTTTCTGACCAGCTGTGATTTCTTTAAATCAAATTCATTATGAAGCACATTTATAACATGGAGCAATTCAATGGGAAAGAGAAGAAAGATTCTTTAATTGAAAACTTCCCTGATAGCCAGGCATTTTCTTGGTTCTTCTTAATTAGGAAAAATAGCTCTGTTCATTCTGTGGCAAATTTGCAATGAAAGCGTTCATTCAGGTCCCATCCAGATCTAACTGGGAAGACAAAACCTAGGCATTTGGAAATTTAATGATAAAAATCACTTGACTAATAACCACTTTTGAGGTAACACTATCATCATCACTACTTCCAGTTGCTGCTTTAGTCTGCATTGCACTGAAATACAAGCGATGAAAGTCATCTGACACTCACTAAATATTGTGACTAAGTAGGTCATGTGACCTGACCCCCACTTACCTTCTCAGCCTCACCTCGTCTCTCCTGACTTTTCACACTCCAGCCACATAAAACTGCTTGCGCTTGCTCATGTGATGGTGCCATTCCTTGGCTGTTGTTTTCTCACTCAGTCGAGAATGTCCTCCCCAACCTCCCCTTCCCAGAGCTTAAACTCCATTCATTGCCAGAGCTGGTGTGACATGCCATATCCTCTCAGACACCACCCCTGTCCCACCTCTCACTCTCCAACTGAGCCGTGACTCTCCTCTTGCTTCCAAATACCTTGAGCAAATTCTGTTGCAGAACTGACATCCTTTTTTTGGGAAATAATGTAATCACATGTGCGCTGCCTACAGCCGCCTTCTCCAAGGCAGTGAGTGCCATGTGATTGAGAACTCTCCCTCTCCCCCAACTGGACCTAAGGTTTGGCCCATCCTAGGTGCTTGGTAAATATTGTTTAACTGTCACTTATTGGGATCTCAAGCCACTGACTTCACACAGATCTCAAACCCCAGGTGAGTGTCCATTTCTAGGCAGCTAGATGAATTCACTGAGCCCGTGTCAATGTTTCATTGTGGCACACAAAATGCCACCCTTAGTAAAGAAATCATTTCCGTCATTTTAGGGAACTCAGCAGGTGTCCTTTTATCTGTGTATGCACACCTTCAAAAATACTAACCACGCACCTATAATGTGCAACTCACCACACTAGTATTCTGTGGGATTTAAGGGATGAATCAGCCTTGATACCAACCTTTGACCATTCCTTTTCTTCTAGAACCTTGACTGCCCACACCTCCACCCCTTCTTATCACCTCTATATCCTTCAGCTAGTGCTCCCTCCCAACCATTTCCCTGACCCACCCCTGCACCAAAGGCCCACTGTCTTGTGCTTTCATAGCGCTCTGTACAGTTGGTGTTTGGCACTTATCACAGCCTATCTGCTTATCTGATTAACTTCCCTGACTTGACTATAAGCTTCATGAAGTCAGGAGTTGGGCCACCTGACTCATGGTTTTTTTTCCCCAGTGCCTAGGCCCCTAGAAGTCAACTAGAAAATATTTTGGGGTTGAATAAATGCAGCCTGATGAGGGAGCCCTGTAAATAACACCAGTTGGAAAGTCCAAAGTTCCATTGAACATTGACCTAAAACTGATCAATGTGAACTGGTAGATTTCTAAAGTCAGTTTTTCTGGTCTAAATTATGACTGTCTAGGTTGATTAAATATACTAACTCGTTGCTTGACTTTATGTTGCAATATCTTTTAACAAGCAAAACCCAGCTCTTTTGGGTTTTTAATCTGTTTACTAGAGGCCCGATGCCCGAAGATTCATGAAAGAATGGGCTTTCCTTCCCCTGGCTGCTGGCAATGCCAAATGCCTGAGTTGTCGCCATGGCAATGATGCAAGTGTCCTGCCCTGGCCGATCAGCGCCTGCATTTTCAAATTAACCCACCATCTTTGTTGGGTTAATTTGCATACTCCTGATTGGCTGGCGGGCATCACCAAGTTACAGTCAATTTGCATATGTCTTTTTTATTAGTGTAGATATGCACAGTCAAATGGAAAACTGAGTAATTATTCAAGTAAGTCGAGATACATAAACTTTATGTTCAGTTAACTGAGCCTAGCAGGTGAAAATAGGATCTGTTTTCTGAGGGATTTGGCGAATTGCTCAAATGTTTAACTTTGTGTACGCAGCCTCAGAGTGTGCTCCTGAAAGGCGCTGTTGCACAGGGGGAAGCCGTAAAGCGCATGAGCATTTCAGATGTCAGTCAGGGGCTCTGCTGCATGGGGCCTTCATTCGTAACATTTCTTAGGAGGAGTAAAGGTGAGCAGTAGTATTAGGCCAGGTCGAACATCACATTAGGCTTTCTTTTGGGCTGTGCACTTGCATAATGTTGAATCAGACATACTCACCAGTAGATTCCTTGGCTATGGAACACCAACAGGATTTTCAAAGGCAGGGTGAAACCAGTGAGGAGTCATCGAACCAGCTTGTTGTGTGTGAGTGATTCATGGGACCCAGTGAATACTTTTGGGGTCTTTATACAACCTGACTGCTGGTTGTTAAATGATGGATGCCTCGGCTGCTAGGAAATGATTTTCAGACATTTAAGTGGGTTTAAAACCATTTTTTAAAAATGAATTTAAAGGAATGTACGGGTTTCAAAGTGCCAGTGATGGTGATTTTCCTTGAGTTAGGGACTGAGAGGAAGAGTGTGGGTTATATGAGACCTTGTTATGTCAGTAAGTTAGGAAGGCGAAAGCTAAAGCATCAAAGATGTGTGGGATGCTTGCAGCACAGTTCTGGGATATTCCTTAAAACCAGAATTGGAGTTTGGAAACTTTGCTTTGCATTTTCACGGCTCTTTCATACAAACCAAATGGTGCAGCCCTACCTTGAGGGGCAGCAGGGCTCGATGGCTCGCTGGGGGTCCTGGTTTTCAGCCAGTGCCACCAGCCTTGGCACAGCTGGTCAAGCAAAGGAGTGCGGCCCCCGTCTGACTTGGTCTGTGCTCCCTTTTACAGATGTGAACGAATGTGAACTGCTCAGTGGCGTGTGTGGCGAAGCCTTTTGTGAAAACGTGGAAGGCTCCTTCCTGTGTGTGTGCGCGGACGAAAACCAGGAGTACAGCCCCATGACCGGGCAGTGCCGCTCCCGGGCCCCTGGGGGTAAGTCACAGGGCCCCTGTGGAGGGGTGCAGAGCTCCTCTACAGGATCGGTACATGCATTGGTTTGGGCCAAGCGCTCTGCAGTGAGGTAAGAAGTAAGCAAACGTTCTGGCACAGGCTGCCCCTGGAAGCTTCTGTGCTCCTTTCAGCCTGCCTTATTGGTGGACTTAGAAGAGGGGTGAGGACCAGGTGGTCGCTCCTGTGCTTTCCAGCTCAGAGATGCCATGAGTTAGGGTGCGGGATCCAAAGTGATGAGAGCATTTACTGGGAATTGCTTAAAACTCAGAGAGCCATGGCTTGGGGTCTCACATGCATCATCTCATTGTGTTGCATAACCCTTCTCTCCTGGTCCTCAGAGACGTGTATCTTGACATTTCTCTAAATGGGGAGCAACATAGAAGCCTCTCAGGATCTACAAAGGTTTCCACTTGGAATTCTTGGGGTGTTTTCCCAGAATTTGGCCTAGAGAGCGGCTGTGTTTGCATTCACTTAAAATTACATCTGGGCTGTCATCAATGGCACACATTGCAACAGAGAAATGATGCATTTCCAGATAAATGCATCAACTTCCAGATCACCCTTGTAGTCTGTGCCATGTCGCCATAGCTTGGTTGTGTTGTAAGGAAAGCAAAAGACCGAGTGGTCCTTGGAGAGCCGGCTAAAAGGACACACAGACCCTTTTGCTTTCTTGCTCAGTCTCAGTTGATTTTATCCAGGTTTCTGAGAAAGCTTTCACTGTTCCATCATAGGGTACACACATTCCGGGTAAAATAATTGCCTTTGCAAGTAATAAGGAGGAAAGTATAAAAGTACATGTTTTCATCCACACATACTTGACTTCTCCGGGATTAACTACGGGAAACGGGGAGCGCAGATTTAAAAGAGCAGACAGTAATCCACGGGCATTGCGAAGGGGAACCGAGTGTTTCTGGAGGGAGGGGCTGCTCTCATTCAGGGACTGCAACACATGAGCTGCAGAGAAAGCGCTTTTCGTCTTAACAGCAAAAGACAAACACACACAAAGCATCAAAAACCTGGTTGGCCAATAAAGTGATGGCTTAAGGAACTGTCTTCTTCTTGTCTTTGGTTTTATGGAGTAATATCTCACCCATTGTATTATTTTGACTGAAATAATTCGCATGCCATAATATTTGTGTGGTCATTAAATGAACTATATGGAGATCAGGCCGTCATGATAAATGCATGTGATGCAACACGAAGAGAAAAAATAAAAGATATTCCAGTGATCAGTCTGCGGAGGGAGGGAAGGAGAGAATACATAAAACGATTGTTGGCATTAATAAAATGTTTACTTTTTCCATTTATTTTCCAAACTCTTTGTAAGACTGTAAGTTGGAATGACCGGGGCTCTGGTCTGCTAACACCTTTCCAGCTGTGTGAGCTGCGGCTTGTCATTCAACATCTGTGAGTTCTGATTTTCTCACCTGTGAAGTAGGAAGGTTATGTTTATCTCAGAGGGTTTTGGTAATTTTTTTAAAAAAGTGTACATGTAGTACCCTTCATCAAGGGCAAAGGACTATATAAGGTAAAGTCATCAAGTAGTAAGCTATCATGCAAACCCTTAAGGAGAGTCTGTTTCTCATCCTTTGATGAGCTCTTCGAAGTGGCGCACCTTTTAACTGCAAATATTTTTTTTTTTTTTGCTAGAATGTTTTAGTAATGTCAAGAAATGATTCATTCAGTTCACATAGCTTCCATTAGATTATATGTCAGGACCCTAAAGCTTGCTCCTGTTTTTTTTTTTTTTTAATATGGTAACAATGAGATCATTGTCCATCAGAACCATTTTTGGTGAACCAGACGAGTTCACTGACACCTACTTCTTAAAACTTTACATGGTTATTTTTGTGAGCTTTGTTCCTCACCTGCTGTTTTTTGTGTTTTTCTGTAACCAAGTCCCTTTGCCTTTTTCCACCCTGTGTCTCCTTTCTCTCTCGTTGACAAGCTCCCATTCTGGAAAGTTCTTCTCCTGCTTTTTCAAAGAACATTATTTTGAATACGCAGCTTCATAAAGCTTGTCTGCCAATGAGTACATACTTTTACTTTAACATATCTAACCCTTTTACTTATGGGTTTCTTGTATATTTTTCCCATTGTTCTCTGGCTTCTGCTAAATCCTCTACATACCCTGCTGTTTCATTGGTTTATATTAATATAATTTAACTAAACAGTAACTGGTGAGTCTTACTAATTCCTATCGTTCCTGGCATCTCTGACTCCTACCAGACCTCAATTTGTGTTAAGTCTTGGAAAACTTGATTATATGGACTTTTTAAGTGTCCCAAGAGACAAGTCAGCTATAAACTCTAGCGGGAACCTTCTCCCTGACTTCAGAGCCAATAATTAATCAGTTGTTTGAAAAAGGTGATTAGAGCTGAAAATCATAAAAAGGTTAAGACACATTTTAAATATTTAAAATTCATCATAGAGCATATAAATGTACATTCATTCACCAGTCTTTGAGGAAGGGCCAAGGTCTTGCTTTGAGTAGAAGTTCACCAGTAAGAGTCCTGCCTGGCTTGTCTTGCATGAGCCATATCTATGATGCATTATCTCCACTGCCAACATTACAGGGGGTGAGCATGTAAAGGCCTTTGCAGAAGTAGACGAGCGGAACATTCCTCTGGATTGTTACGGTTTTTCTCAATTCTTTTTGCAGTTGTCTTATCCACACCCATTTGATAGCATTCCTTTCACTGAACAAACTGTAGTCTTTCTAAAACTTGAACGTGTTCTAGAAACAATGCTTCTACTCACATTTGTATTTTATTGGTTTATATACTATTTGATTATGGAGCTGCAGTAATCAGCACACTGGCACAGAATGTTTGAGAATAAATTTAGCTGAGACTTGGTCAACATGTAAGATCAGAAGTTATGTAGACCACCCAAGAACAGCCGACTGGCTGTGAGCATTCTACCCTCTGTGAGCATTAGCTAGGATGTTTCTCAGGGCACCAGATAACATCGGCTGACCCAACAAGTGGGTTCCATGGAGGCCAATTAAGAGTTGTAGTCCACTATAGCCAGAGAGTCTGCTGTTACATAAAACAAAGAATCTTATACCAGGTCTAAGTTTTTAAACAAGGATTCAAATGAACTTTATTATATACGTGATAGGCTAACAAACCTCATTCTTCATGAAAAGTGTTTAAGGAAGGGAAGATAACGTTGCCATTTGGGTTATAAAATTCCAAGGATGAGCAGTAGCATGATAATCTCAAGTAGTTTCACACCGAGGACAGAACTGGGCCTAACCGGTGGGTGTCACGAAAGGCAGATTTCAGGTCAGGATGCAGAAGAACTTTCCAGTAATTAGACAGCTGACAGACACCTGTCTCATGAAATCCTGGGTGTTGCCCTAGAGCAGCAATTTTTCGACTGGTGTGCCACCAGAATTGTTAAAACACGCAGTCCCTGACTTAGTCAGGGGCGTGGGCCTCTTTTCCCTTAGACTGTCAAATAAAAAAAAAGACAACAGCCAACACAACAATAGCCATCGACTACAAATGAAGCAAAATGACACCTTTGTTTTTTTGTAAGATCAACATAACATATAATTTATTTTTTCACGTGCCTCAGAATTTTAGTAATTGGTTTAGATGTGCCATGAGGTGGAAGAGGTTGGAAATCGTTGCCCTAGGACAGGTGGGACACCCACTGGCAGAAAGGCACCTACTGCCAGCAGGACTTGGTCCCAGGTGGACCTTCAAGGTGCTTTTGAACTTTAATGTCCTAGGATTTTTATTCCTAAACGACTTCTTGGCTTTTACCTACCCTTTTTGTCAGGTCTGCTCTAATGTTTTTCACTGCCTGGGCCTTTGGCCACTAATTTGCATGGATGCGCATTGCCTAAAAGCACCCGAAACAGAAACAACTAAGAAATGTCCATACCAGACCACTCATCACTTGGAAGAGGGTATGGATATGAAATATAGCCTGATGCTTTTATTTCCTCAGGGCCTGCGATAATTGCTCCATAAAAACTTTATGTCCTCGGGCACTCTCAAGGAAGCAGTAAACATTGAGTCTTGGCAACTGCAGCCTTCAGGCCTCACCCACAAAATGCTATTCTGTGTCTTGATTAGTGCACAGAGGAGGTGCTGTGGTAGGGACTGGATTTTATTTTTAAAGCAGAAGGTATAATGAAAAGAATGCAAAGGAGATATGTATTATAATCGATGTAGGTGTTTACTTTAAGCAAAGCATATAAACAAGATCAGAAATTATAAAACATATAAACTGGAGGGATTCTTTGTGTTACAAAATAATTATTCTTCCTCACTGTTAAGAATTGAGAATAGCCTTGGCCGATGTGGCTTAGTTGGTTGAGCATCATCCCATGCAACGAGAGGTCGGATTCCTGGTTGGGGCACAATCCCTTGGTTGTGGGCTCAACCCCTAGTAGGTGATGTAGAGGAGGCACCCATGGGTATTTCTCTCCCCCTTTCTCTTCCTCTCTCTAGAAATCAATAAAAACATATTTTAAAAACAGAGATGCAAATAAACAAAGATCAGAAATGATAAAACAGAAACTGGAATGAATACTTGCATTATGAAATAATTGTTCTTCACAAAATGCATTACAGGGTTTCCTTAAATATCTGTTTTCTCTACTCATTTGAGAGCTTATTCTCACATCACAAGCCAGACTCCAGATTTCTACATCTAGACCCACCTTTGTGGGTCCAGCCCAGCTCCTAAATTTACAGGTGAGGAGACCAGGCCCCAGAGGGGAGTTCTGGAGGTCATTCTCGGGGTCATCTAGCCAGTGTGGGCAGAATCAGCAGAGGACCCCGACTCCAGCCTCTTTCCACTTCCATCTATTTCTGAAGATCGAGGACACCCATGCCACCAAATTCTCCTAAACTGGCTTCCTTTTCACTTCATTTCTTTGCTTTGTTCTATTAAAACAATGCACATACTTCCTAGAAATGCAAATGGCAAATGCAAATCATACATCAAAAAAGGAAATCTCCCCAAGAGCCACCATCCAGGGCTAACTTGTCCCCATGCTCCACCTGCCTCAGCAGAACTCTCCTCCACTCGTCCCCCACGCGCTGAGGTCAGCCATCACATGCTCCATCTGCCTGGTACTCCTTTCTCTCGGTCGGTCGTCAGTGAGCCATCCATCTCATCGCAGGCTCCATCTTCCGAAACGATGGCAGTGGGTTCCCATTTCCTTCCCCTGCTTTTCCCCTCGACTGGTTTTAGGACATGACTCCTCCCTGTTTCCTCCCACCCCTCGGACTGTTCTTTTTCTGTCTCATTCTCAGACGCCTTTTCTGTTGCCCATCCCTTAAACAACAGTGCCCCAGGGAGCTGCATGTTCAGCCCTCTCTTTTACTCTAGTTCTTCTCCTGGGAGGTTTTATTCTCTTCTACGATGTGGACTGCCAAGCAAACACCTTCTGCCCCTCCCTCTCTTTCCAGCTGCCATTCATGGGACCTTTCTCCCGGGGTGTCTCGTAGGCATCTCTGCCTGAAATTATCCAAAACCAAATTAATTACTGTTCCTTCTCCAGCCTGATACTCTATGTTCACTCATTAATTGCTTAAACATCAAAACTGGAACTCCTGCCCTAGCCTGTTTGGGTCAGTGGTTAGAGTGTAGGTCCTCAGCCTGAAGGGTCACAGGTGCAGTTCGGGGCGAAGGCATGCACCTCCGTTGGAGGCCGGACCCCTGGCCCCAGTTGGGGGCATGTGTGTGGGAGGCAACCAATCGATGTGTTTCTTTCACATCAAAGTTTCTCTCTGTCTCTCCCCCTTTCTTTCACTCTTCCACTCTCTCAGGAAAGTATCAATGGACTCACATAAGAACAAACAACAACAGAAATACTGGAAATCCTGAAGTCAGATTTGATTGTTTTTTCTCCCCTTCCATCCAAGCCATCCTAACCTCCTGCCGCTTCTGCCTCAGTAGTGTCGTTCAGATCTCTCGCTGCTCCTCTCTCACCACTGTGCCCAGCCAGTCCTTCAGCCTCTCTTCCCCGGACCACAGCAGGTGCCAGCCGACGTCTCCTCTTGCCTCTCCCACCCCTCATACTGCTGCCACTGTTTACATTTTTGAAACATACATCTGGTTTTCAATCCTTCTTTACACTTTCAACTGCTTCCTGATGCTTACAGTGTGAGGGCCAAGTCTATTAGCAGGCAGCATGGCCATTTTTCCTCTGTCTTATTTCTCTTTGCATCCCCTGAAACCCAGCTCCCTGCTTAGCATAGTGTCTGGCCTGTGGCGACACTCAGCGACCGCTGACTAAAATCACCTCTCCACATTGGAGAATGTGTCCCTTATGTGCCCCAACATCTCATCCCCAGCTAGTTGCACAAAAGAAAAATAACTATTCCTTTTTCAACGTTATAAAGGGGCCACAGCTCAGCGAGGAGTTATCTGTTCACGCTTCTTTGTAGGGTAGACAGTTCCTCCAGGTGCTTTGGTTACATTGCAAGTGGCACAAAAGAGAGAGGAGAGCTTCCCTGCTGGCAGGGCGCGCGGTCAAGTCAGTCCTCATAGTTCTGACAGCTGAACCCAAACAGCATTCTGGTTTCTTTCTTCCTATCAAGATCCACTACAGGTTCTGTGTGTGTCCATATTTTCTAAGGCAGGAAACCACAGAATATCAGGCAGCTGTTATAGTTGGCAGGGTAGGATTATTTTTCTAATGCGTTTAGTTAACCTGTGAAATCAATTAACATTAAGAGAGTTTTTTTCAAAATAATTTCTGATTGGAAAAAAAAAACCTTTGGTAGGAAAAAAAAATTAAAGACAGTGAGACCACATTGTTTGGAATGCAAACACTGTAAAATGCCATAAAACTCCAGAGGTCTTAATGTGTATTTGTAGTGGATCTATACCATAAATGTAGGTAAGAAAATGTGATCATTTGTTTTTTGTGGGTTTTTTTTTTTTTTTTAAGTTGAGTCGGGTTTCTTCTCACATTCAAAGAGGATAGTGAGAAGAATTTGCTAATTACCAAACCATGCTTTTATTTTTATAAAATTTTCCTGCTTGTTACGTATAGTTTCTAAAATGATACCTGAGCTTTTAATAAAGACACCTTGATATTTGAATGAACTCATCTATCAATAGATCAAAATCACAGACTCAAACTATATAAATAAACCATTTTATCTTAATACTGCAAGAGACACGCACACCTTTACATTAGAAATGAATTTTGTATCCTAGAATTTGCCATAAAAAAAGGCCTGAAGAGGAATGGTTTGTACATTTCTTTAAAATCCCTAGCCGGTTTGGCTCAGCAGATAGAGTGTCGGCCTTTGGACTGAATTCAGTTCTGGTCAAGGGCATATGCCCGGATTGCAGGCTCAATCCCCAGTGTGGGGTGTGCAGGAGGCAGCTGGGGATTGATTCTCTCTCATCATTAATATATCTATCACTCTCTCCCTCTCCTTTCCTCTCTGAAATCAATAAAAAACATATATTTTTTATTTTTATTATTTTAAAATATATTTTTATTTTTTAAAATATTTTTTTATTGATTTCAGAGAGGAAGGGAAAGGGAGGGAGAGAGAGAAACATCAATGATGAGAGAGAATCATCGCCCAGCTGCCTCCTACATGCCCCCCACTGGGGATTGAGTCTTACAACCCTGGCATGTGCCCTGACCAGGCATCCAACTGTGATCTCCTGGTTCATAGGTCAACACTCAACCACTGAGCCACACTAGCCAGGCTGGTTTGTACAGTTTTAGATGTTTCCAAACATTTTCCATGTCTCTTCCAGCGTGGCTTTATGCTCACGCTCCTCTGTTCAGGCCCTTGTGATGCGTATGTGTCTATAACAGGACGTTTGTTGCTGTGGCGCCTGCTCATTTCTGCATCTTCAAAGGTGCTTCCTGTTCCCACCCAGGACAGTGTGTCTCCCCCCATTTTCTTTGTCCACAGTGCTTTCCTCGGCTTCCAGGAGTCTCTCTCACCCACACCTGCCCGCTTGTCTTACCCTCACATGTCCAGTTATTAATAGCGTCTTCATAAATCACAGACTTTCTCTGCTCCCCAGTGCATTCCTATGTTAGGCTTGCTTTTCCCTTTCTCTTCTGACCCCTTCACCAGAAAAACAAAAACAAAACATTCTCCACTCCATCTAGCAAGTATTTATGGTGTGGCCTTTGGAATGTGAGGTCCTGAGGCCTCAGGAGAGACTGGCCCTGTCTTCTACCCCAGCACCTAAGTCAGAAACACAGCCACCACCTGTTCACCTGTTAATGCATTCCTGCCCCACCCCCCAGGTTCTCACACTCACAGTGTTACTCCTTCTGCAAACCAAGCACCCCTCACCCTGGTCTACTCACACAGGGTGCAGTTGTATCTTTACTCCTCCTCACCCTTATCACACCTTATTTGCTGGCCAATTTTTTAAAAAATGTATTTTTCAAGAACTTGGCTCAACCATCCACTCCTCCAGAGAGCCTTCCATGATTGCCTTACTCAGCCCATCCTTACACAGTGTGGCTTAAGTTCCCAGGTCTTATTCTCCCCGCACTATCATGGGCTGACTCCCTACCCGACGGACCTCTTTGAAGATGGGAACTGTGGAGGAATATTTTCTCAGAGTATTTTTTTCTCTTGTGCTTTGCTCTCTAACCTTTATTTTGACTGCTTTCATGTCTTTTACCAGCTAAAGTTACCACCTTTCCACAGACTTCCTTTTTCTTTGCATCCCTTCACACCCAGTCCATTCCTATTGGCTGTGCTTGTTTTCTGGAACTCACCCATGGCTTCTCCTGAATTCCACTTCACACACACACACACACACACACACACACACACACGTTTCATTTTCCAAGTCCTTGAATAAGAAAACTAGGGGGGAATAAAGGAAGGCATGCATTGCCAAATTCTCTTTTACTCCTCCTTGGAATATTACTCTAGAATTCCTTTTCTCGTAAAAACACGAGTTAGTAGAAAACATCAGTGCCTGTGATGATTTAAAAAACGAAAAAGAGAATAAAGCTTCCTAAGTCTGTTGAAAGTAGCGTACGGAACCCGATTACCCCGTCGCAGATACCCCGTTGCAGAGTTGCATGAGCTGATGTCTTTTTCAGGACCGTGGCAGGCAGGTGGTCTCATCTGGGGACACTGTGTACTCTCACATATTTGTGAGGTTGCTCGTTGGTCATTGTCGTGGTCACGCCTGCCCCAGTGGCTCTGAGAGGACCAGCTCAGGGAGGCCTTCAGAACACATTGCAAATGGAACATGAAAGCAAAGATGGGTCCATTTAGATGCTCGAATCCACTTTCACCGAAAAAGAGTTTCCAATTTCCTCACTCGAACAGCAAAGCTAAGGTTAGATTATACTGAGGGAAACACTGAAGAAGGAAACAATCCCGTAAGTGAATGACCACACCCTCTTCTGTCTTACGAACCCAGAGGAGCTTCCAGAAGCTTCCAGGAGCTCCATAGCATCACCTACAGCTGCAACCCACTCCTTCCTACTCAGAATGAGGGTACCCGTCCACGCCCTGTGGCATTGCAGCTGAATTCCACACCTGCACGAATTGTCTGCTGCCCTCCTCCCACTTTGTCTCAGAGAGAAAAAAGACAAAGCAAAACAAACTCATGCCAGTTGAGAAGCTAAGAAGCTGGGCTTCTCGGAAGAAGTCTAAAGAAGCACGAAGCATTGGCACATTGGACCCATGCTCAGTTTTTCTTTCGTAAGGTGAGGATGTTCTATCTGCACCATCTGTCTCATGGAGTTACTCTATAAAAGTTTCTACCCAAAAAAAGCGTGCATGGAAAAGTTCCAAAAACTCAGCTTCTTATCGCCAGTCATACCCCCAGGATCAACATACACAAATGGTTATTTATACACAGATGTGAAGCCAACTTCTAGATATAAATTGAGAAATCAAGTCTGAAAAGACTGGAGAAGTAATATATTTTGAAGAAGTCCATGGGATGAGATATGTAATATGGCTAATTTTAATCATCGTGTATTTTTTTAAAAATTCTTTTTAATGCTTGGCACTTCCTGTAACCATTGACCTTTTAAAATCATTTTCCAATAGAAACATTTCTAAACTCTATTTACTGATCAATATTCCCCCCAGTGGAAAAATGCTCTAAGAAGGTCATTATGTAAAGGTTAGGAAGATAGAGGAATTGTAGTTTTTCACAGAACGACCTTTGTGGACCAGTTTTTGAAAAAGAATTTGCTCCGCTTTCCAAACACAGATGAGGGCCTGACCAGCCCTCGAGTTCAGCTGTATAAACATTAAGCTTCCAGACTGCTTGGAAAGAAAAATCACAGCAAAACTTGAAACAACCAGTGTAAAGCCAGAATAATATAGTGATATTATTGATCGTTTCCCCATGAACTAACCTGTGAATTTCCTTCCAACAAGAAAGGAAGAAGAGCAAAGATCATTTGATTTCTTCATTCCTCTGCTATGGGCCTAACGAACATTGTAGAAAGCAGTGTTTGCTATAGATATAATTTTTGACATGCTTTGATTCAGAAGCCTGTGGTTTCTGATCACCTCTGAATCTAGCAGCCTCCAGTGACAACTGCATAGTATTTCATCTATCTTATCTAATAAAGGAGTAATATGCAAATTAACCATCACTCCAGGACAAAAATGGCGGTGCCCATAGCGGTGGGGCAGGACGCTGGCAGCGTTAGCCTGGCAATGGGAGCCCAGCAGGCAATCAGACCACAGGCAGCACCCACAGGGTCTGATGGGAGGTCGCCATGATGACCCCCTAAGCAGACAAGCGGGGGCTGCAAGCGGTGCCCAGCAGGGCCTGCTGGGCGCTGGCTGCATAGGAGGGGGAGCTAGCAGGGCGGTGCTAATGGGGACCCCTGCAGGCGGTGGCCGGCTGGGGCGGCAGCTGCGGATGAGGGGACGAGGTGTGACGAGCTAGGGCCATCAGGGACCCCCAGCCACCGCCCTGGCCAGTCCTGCGGACCAGGGGACAAGGGGGCGCAAGCCATCGGGGACCCCGCAGGCAGTGCCCAGCAGGGCCTGCTTGCCCATTTCCATGGTGTGGAGCAGACAGGCCAGGCAGAGAGCAGAGAACCATGTGGAGTGGGCCCAAGCCATCAGTAGCACACTCCTGAGGGCTCCCAAATTGGATAAGGTGCAGGTCCGGCTGAGGGACCTCCTCCTCCCCCACCTACCTGTGCACGAATTTTGTGCACTGGGCTCCTAGTCTAATATATTAAAAGAGTATTATGCAAATTGACCCTCCATTACACCCACAAGCCACGCCCACCAAACAATCAGGAGCAAATATACAAATTAACTCAACTAAGATGGCGGTGGGCACAGAGCTGGAGTTGCCCCGGGCAATGGAGGAAGCCAGGGCCCTGTGGCCCCTGAGCTCTACTCAAGGCTACAAACTTTCAATTATAGAAGATAAACCCTAGATACCTATGGGGCTGGGACCTTGGGTTGCCAGGGGCACCCCAGGCTTCGAGCAGGGGACTAAGGCAACAAAGTATCAGTTATAGAAGTTAAATCCCAGATACCTGCTTCCAGCCAGGCACCCCAGTAGGGACCTGAACCCTGAAGAGACTGTGGGCAGCCTGAAACAGCCATCAGCCCCTCACCCAGGCTGGCCAGGCATGCTAGCAGGTGGACATCCCTTGAGGGGTCCCAGACTATGAGAGGGCACAGGCCAGGCTGAGGAACCCCCCGAGTGCACAAATTTTTGTACACCAGGCCTCTAGTATATATATAAAAGCCTAAATGACTTTTACTACTGGTTGACTGAACGACTGGTCCACCAGTTGCTGTGATGTGCACTGACCACCAGAGGGCAGACGCTCAACACAGGAGCTACACCCTGGTGGTCAGTGCATTCCCACAGCCAACCTCCTGTGGCCAGCCAACTTCCTGCAGTCCCTCCCCCTGGACTGGGTGAGACAGCCCCAATCGGCCCTGATCACCCTACCCACAAGGGATCCTACCCACAAATGAATTCGTGCATCAGGCCTCTAGTTTTGTAATAAACACCATGACATACCTACAGCTTTGTACCTAAGTGGGAAAACACAGTCCTTGAGTTCTCTTTTAGCACAGACTGTCAACTTGACTGGCAAGACTACTTGTGTTGCTGACTTGATTGATATTTCTAAATACATTCATTAATAGCTAGCTGCATATTTAGGCCAACTGTATAAAATAATTGAGCTGAGCTGTTAATAGTAATAGGGTGACAGTTTATTCACAGGTGTTGGGGGAAAGCCTATGAAATGTTCCACAGAGTTCAGGATGGATTTAGTAATCATTTAAAATACCTACCCTTAGTTTTCCCCAGTGACTGCGTGTGTGAGAGCTCGGGGCCCCTCCCGAGGAGAATGAACTAGCAGAGGCCCATGCTTCGGCGTGGGCCAAGCTCACTGCTGTCCTCTGTGCACGTGGAAAGCTAGATGAGATGAGGGATGTGGCAGGTTTGATCCAACTTCACACAGGAGGAAATGATTCAAAACCACTTCACAAGCTGCTTCTGAGGAATCAGCATTTCATTTTTTTTTCCTGGACACTTACTCTACGTTTGAATTTGTCATCAGCTATTAACACTAACTTAGAGTCCAAAGAGAAATCTCTCAAAGACAGGACAATCAGAGAATGAGCCAGACTGAAGCGTACAAGGGATCTTTTCTATCCCCGTGGATGTTCTGTGTGGAAGAGCAGTGGGTATGGGCAAGGCCTATTTGCTGCCTTGCTTGCTTTTAATGCCAGAGAGGAAAGAAAAGGGCAGAATCTTTTCTGAGAATTTCATTAACTGATGTTTTAAAAACACCTTTGCTGTTTGGTATATTAATCACGTTCCAGGGGCAATCTGATGCTGCCAAAAGAAATACACACGAAGCTATTGTGAAAATAATTCCTTACGTTTTTCCTAATATAATTATTTAATAACTTCAAAAAAAGGGTAAATATTGACATTAAAATCTTATCCTCCTTGCCCAGCTGGTGTGGCTCAGTGGTTGAGCATCTGCTTATGAACCAGTAGGTCATGGTTTAGATCCTGGTCAGGGCACATGCCCAGGTTGCAGGCTCAACCCCCAGTAGGGGGCGTGCAGGAGGCAGCCGATTAGTGATTCTCTCTCATCATTGATGTTTCTATCTCTCCCTCTCCCATCCTCTATGAGATCAATAAAAATATATATTTATTTTTTTAAAAAAGCCTTACCCTCACTGGCAAATGTTTTCCCTTTGTCTCTAAAGTTTATTTGGGTCCAAGAATCTGAAAACAGCAGCATTCTCATGGAAAAAAAATCATTAGAATTACCTAAGTAGTTGTGATGGTGTTAGTCAGTTTCTTATCTGATGTATTATAAAATAAAAGTGGGACAAATTTTAATTGGACCATAGACAGTAATTTGAACTTCATGGCATTTGGTAGGGAAGAGGTTAGATTACTTGCCAAGTCCAGTCACAAAATATTGATCATTTCTTAAGAGCACAAACTTGTTCATAGACTTCAAATCCGATGGGATGAAATCTTGTCTGGTATTATCTAGAAATAGGTGGTTTATGTTCTCATCGTGTGTGTCCTATCACATTACTTTGTCTTTATTACAGAGGGTTAAGCTGAGTCTGTTAGAATGCATTTTCCTCTAGGACACACTGGAGCAGGGAGGGGCTAGACCCAGCTGTGAAATTTACCTTGAGGCTTATCTGACACTCACTATTTCCTTCAAAGCCTTGTATTTGCAGCAATGTAAGTAGATTTTCAGTCATGAAAGGTTATTTTATAGATTCTAGGTTTCTGTAGTTGTTGTTGTTTTATTTGTTTTTTTCTAGTTACCATCGTCTGCTTTGTTCTGTTCAGGAAAGATCGGGGGCATGGTTGATTCAAATAACCATCTAAAGGGTTAAATATTATGTGTGGCCCTACATCTCCCATCAAGTGTTGGGGAACATATTCACTGATTTAAGTAGGTGTTATAGCTCAGTAAAGAATGGGCCTATGTTTGGCAAGAAAGCAAGTATGGAAATTTCGCTCACAGCCAAATGCATAAGAATAAAGTCATTGGTTATTGTAAAAGGAAATGGTTTTGACAGAGTTGCACTCTGGGGGAGGAGTGAGGGTTAGAAATCCACCAAAATTTGGGATTCAAGTGCATGTGTATCTAGCTGTGGGAGAATCCGACCCAAAAGTGGAAACTGGCTTTCTGTCCATTACACACTATTCTTATCCCATCCGGTCTTTGTTATCACCGTGGCTTCTACTCTGTTGTGAGAGCGATAGATCCAATGTGTCCACTCAATACTCCTTTTCCTTTGTGCTCTCTGTTTAGACGTGGAAGTAGAGCAAAGCAGAGAAGAGAAGAAAGAATGCTACTACAATCTCAACGACGCCAGTCTCTGCGACAATGTGCTGGCCCCTAATGTCACCAAGCAAGAGTGCTGCTGCACCTCCGGGGCTGGGTGGGGCGACAACTGTGAGATCTTCCCCTGCCCAGTCTTGGGGACTGGTAAGCGTTGGCTGAGAGGAGGTCGCCCTTGCCTTGGGTCATGTGGTGGCAGAGTGTTCTCATTCTGGTTTGAATGAGATGCTGGCATTCGCTGGGAGCTGCCCCGTTGGAATTCAAGTGAGGCTAGCTTAGAGTGCGCTTCCTTCAGAGCTGGAAAAACCACCACAGTGTGCGTTCCTCGCGTTCTTTCCATCACCGAATTTACGGCTACAGGCAGGTTCAGTATTATATTTGGCAGGAAGAGAATTCCATGTTACCCCATTTTTAAAAATGGAAACCAATCTTATTCTTATAAATAACAGCGACACAGCATGACCTATACCTAGCGATTGCATGTTTAAGCTAAGATTTCGCTTGATGGATGCCTGTTAAAACCTTAAAATACTAGAGACCACAGTCATGGAGAAGTAAGTCATAACCACAAGTAACTACATGAGTAGGTAAAACATGGGCGAACTAGGAAGGTTTTATAAAAATAATTATAGGTAAACTTCTGAAGTCATTGGTTTTATTTGCACCTAATGTATAATTTTTGGGATTGTACTGAATTTGTCTGAAATGAATGCCAAAATTGGTTTTAAAGTTACTGAGTCCAGGGGTAGAATGGGGGTTGGGGAAGGGGGCTAAAGGGGGGAAGTGGGGGACAGCTGTAATACTGTCAACAATAAAAAATAATAAGATAAAATACACATTTATGGAAGATGTTGATGTTTTTCTCTTTCAACTTTTTTCTGTCTCTCCTGAAATCAGCTGAATTCACTGAAATGTGTCCTAGAGGGAAAGGGTTTGTCCCCACTGGAGAGTCCTCTTATGAAGCTGGTGACAAGGACTATAAAGGTCAGAATCACGCAGAAATGAATTTACAGTGTGTGTGCATATCAGACGCTCAGAAGCATGGGTGGGTTAGACAGAATTAGAGTTCTTTTGGGCCAAGGAAACGGATTATTCGGCCACGGGAACGGACCCCTGTGGGGTCTGGGCAGGGCTGTGCGAGGCCTGGGAGTTAGAGCTTCAGGCACTTAACCTTCTGAGTTTCCAGCTCTGGGACAGGAATGATATCTCAAAAGTTATTGCCCGACTGGTGTGTCCCACTGGTTGAGTGTCAACCTCTGAACCAGGAGGTCACGGTTTGATTCCTGGTCAGAGCACATGCCTGGGTTGCAGGCTCGGTCTCCGGTTGGGGGCGTGCAGGAGGCAGCCGATCAGTGGTTCTCTCTCATCGTTTGATGTTTCTATCTCTTTCTCCCTCTCGCTTCCTCTCTGAAATCAATAAAAAATATTTTTTTAAAACATTATCATGAGATAATATATGTCAAGGTGTACCTAATGCAGAATTCTGTACTTAATAAATTTATTCTTTTATTCCAAAATCATATTAGAAGCCTCTTGTTAAGACTATAAATTTGTCATCACGGTGGTCTTTTATGATCATCAGTAAAGCTAGCATTCTTGCTTTTTTAGAACGCATCCTACTATTGTTAGGACCTTTTACTTATGGCCACAGATTCGTAATAAGGAATGGAAAAGAAGAAAGCAAAAGTAGATGTGTTTTATATATTCATTCCTGTTAGTCTATAATTCCAAAATAAATGTGCAGCCTTTTTATGTGGGTGAAATTTAAACCACTTGTATGAGTATTTCCTCATTAACTACTCACTTTTGACATTTCCGTGATAGAGATATTAAGTCCGTTTATAGACAAAGTGATTTTTTTTTCTGTAAAATTTAATATTGAAAACTGCTAAGTGGATGGAAAACATTTTTTATTGTTCATCTTTTTTGGAAAAATCGTGTTTTAATAATTTGGTATAATTCAGTAGCTGGGTAAGAAATTCCATATGTGTTTTTTAAATACATCTATGATTTAGTCCAATTAAATAACAAGAGTTGGTTGGTGATATGTGTTTAATGGTTTTTCAAGTTCACAAATATTATATATGTTTTTGCCCAGATGTAGTTAAATCTCACTTTATATTATAAGATGAAGTCCTGATTTTACCACAAAGTCATCCCCTCTTTTATAGAAAAATAAATTCCTCCTCTCCCTATCTTTAGAAGCACTGGAAATGATTGGAAGAATATTAGGTTCAGATCTAAACAGCCATATATTTTGGACTTGGTTTTGCCATTTTCCAGCTGTTTAACTTGGAGCAATTCATCTATGGTATCTCCAGGAGTTTTTTTGGTGTTTTTTAGAGAGAGTGAAGGAAAGGGAGGATGGAGATGGAGAGAAAAAGAGAGAAACATGGATGTGAGAGAGGCACATCCACTGGTAGCCTTCAACACTGCCCTGACCGGGCCAGGACGGGGAATAGAACCTGCAACTCAGGTGCATGTCCTTGACTAGGAATCGAACCTGAGACCCCTTTATGTATGGGCCAGTGCTCTACCACTGAGCCACACTAACCAGGGCTGGAATCTCGTTTTTAAAATGAGGACTAGATGATATTTGCTCTGAAGTGTGAGAACTGATGGTAATAATCCTTTATAATAAAAGGATAATAGGCAAATTGACCGTAACAGCAGAACGACTGGGAATAACTGGTCAATATGACACACATTGACCACCAGGGGGAAAAGGCTCAATGCAGGAGCTGCCCCCTGGTGGTGAGTGAGCTCCCACAGGGGGAGCTCTGCTCAGCAACAAGCCAGGCTGACGGCTGCCAGCACAACGGTGGTGGCAGGAGCCTCTCTTGCTTCCTCAGCAGAGCTAAGGATATCTGACTGCAGCTTAAGCCTGCTCCCTGCTGGCAAGTGGACATCCCCCAAGGGCTCCAGGGCTGCCAGAGGGCTGTCTGACTGCCAGCTTAGGCCCGATCCTTTGGGGAGCGGGCCTAAGCCAGCAGGTGGACATCTCTCGAGGGGTCCCAGACTGCAAGAGGGCACAGGCCAGGCTAAGGGAACCTCCCCTCTCAAGTGCACAAATTTTTGTGCACCGGGCCTCTAGTAATAACAATAAAAGTAATAAGTAACACTTTTTGAGAGTACTAATATACTGAATTCTCCACGTGGATTCTCCATCACTTAATCCTTCCAATCCTATCAGATAACATGTTTCTGTTATCTCCAATTTACCACTGAGTATCCTGAGCACTCTAAATTCTGTGGGGGAATGGGTCTGCCAACACCCTTAGCAGCTTGTACCTTTATTAGCTTATCCCCAAGAAAGAATACTTTTATAAAAATTCATCAAACTCTTTTCAGGATTTTCATTGTCTCAGCTAATTAAGGGACCAAAATATGTATTTACAGGAAGGCACATTTCTTTGAAGGCATGTCCTTTAGAGAATATTGCTGTTGCCACTGTAGAATTTCATAGACTGTTCCAACAAATACAAGGGAGCAGCCGAGAAACCATCTTCATAGATATACCTTCCCTATTGATATTTCAGACCTTGTTCCTTAAATATCACAGACAACTTTGATCATGTTGAATTAGCCCCGACTTCAAGAGTTTTGTGTTGCTGTGTCTTTAAGAATCTTTGGCTTGTAAATGTAAAAATATCTAACGTGAAGCTCAGGATTAGATGCTTCATTTTGACTGAAAGGCCAGAGGAAACTCCCGTTTGTTGCTCCATTTCTCACCACCTCCCCTCACCCCATAGATGCGGATGAATGCTTGCTTTTTGGACAAGAAATCTGCAAAAATGGCTTCTGCTTGAACACTCAGCCTGGGTATGAATGCTACTGTAAGCAGGGGACATACTACGATCCTGTCAAATTGCAGTGCTTTGGTGAGTTTTAAGAGGCTAGAGGGTGCTGTGAAAATATACAGATGGAAAAAAAATAAGTCTTGCTGGGGAGTACAAATCCAATTTCTTTGCATCTAAATCATGTGTTGCAAAGATGTGTAAATGTGGATTTTTTTCATGAGCAAGGTTTAAGAAAATGAAAAGCTTCTATATGCTACTGTTGGACTAGATTTCAAACGTAGAGTTAATATTCAATGTGGAATTATAATTCAGGTCACTGGTTTGAGTGGAGTGTTCTTTTGGTCTGGGGAACCTCCTGCTTCATCACTCATCCCGTTTTAAAATGCTGACCCTGACTTCAGCATTAAATGCTGAAGCAGAAAACCATGCTTAAGCAGAAAACCATGTACGCTAGGCCATAAAACACAGCAAAAGGAAATAACTGTACACTCTCCTAAAGAGGCATTTTATCTTAAATGTCTAAGCATTTTCTGTTCCTAAACATTGTCTTTCCTTATGAAATGTCATCATCAGTAGGGCAACATTATTTGCCCAGTCAACACAACTTAGCACAGTTTTATAGTCAGCCTCTTTTGGATAATGACACGTAGTGAATGAAATTGTGGCAGCCCCTGGAATCTGGACGCAGTTTGGGCAAGTGTATGAGACACAACTGATTACTGGATTTCTTTAACAATTTTTTTTCCTTTCAGATATGGATGAGTGTCAAGACCCCAACAGTTGCATCGATGGCCAATGCATTAACACAGAAGGCTCTTATAACTGCTTCTGTACCCATCCAATGGTCCTGGATGCTTCAGAAAAGAGATGTGTACGACCATCTGAATCACACGGTAAGTTTGGATGGGGGATGCAAGTCTGTGTCCGAACCAATGTCATAAGGTTTTCTGACTAAAATGTAAGCTATTGGAAAAGAGAAAAATGGATTTTGTGGATATTTTTTGAAATAATTCAAATGAAATGCTAAGAGGAATCGTAAAATGCATATCATCTGTACGTAGGAGACTTTAAACCCTGGACATACTCACACAACAGACAACAATACTGGAGTGGCTGAGCACATGCAGAGCTGTTCATGCCTGAGGGCTGATCACACTTAACCTTCAAAGGGGGCTGAGGAAGATGTAAGTTCAGGGGGAGATAAGTTTGTTTCCCGGGTTGCACTGGAGGACATAGGGGGAAGCTGGGCAGAACAGAGGGCGGAATTCAACAAGGAGGTGGAGAGCCCGTATGTCTACGAATAGGAATCCCTGTTCCTACCTGATGAGCTCATGAGCCACTGATAACTGTGTGATTGCTCAGTCCATCACCACATCAGATGTGATGGGTCAGTCCATCATCACAACAGGAGACTGCTTTGGATGAAATCAATTGAAAGGTCAAAAGGTTAGGATGGAGGACTCTGGGATGAAGTGTCACTAGTCCAAAGCTTTGGCAGATGAAATGGGTGAGAAAGCTTGAATCTAAAAAATATTCTGTAGAGAGAAGTGGTAGGATTGGACAGAGAAGTAAACATAACAAAACAAAGACTGAAGGAAAGAGAAGACCATCGGGAATAGGAAGTGTGGGAGCCCCTTTCACATCCTGCGTGGTTCAGGGTTCCTGTTCAGGGTTCGGGTTCTAGAGAAGGCCGCACACAAAATGAAGAGAGACTAGAAAAGAATTAACTTGGGGAGGACTAGGGGTAGGACTACTACTTCTCTGGCCTTGCTATCCCTTTTATTGAGGCTATGGGAAACACCCATATCCTTTAGGCAGGAAATTCCAAGCATATGATTTACATATGATTAACAGGTGGAGGTTGCTTTAACTACCAATGTCTCAACTAAACATTGAATGATTAGCTCCCACCATTCAGAGAAATTGAGGTTGACCAGCCTTCCGGTTCCCTTTTCACATTTCTCTATTGGTGACAATGATTGGTTTCCAGCAAGGAAGTACAGGCAGGATAGTAGAGAGTTTTATGTAACGATGAATGCTATTCTGGGAAGGACATCATTGGACCAGGAGGGGCAAGTTGCATTCAGCTGATGGGATGACACGCAGGTGGAGACCACAGAGGTTTGATCCATGGAGAGACCAGGCTGGCTTCAGAGTTTTATTTGCAAGTCACTCTTAGCAACGGGCATGGGAACTTTGAGCCTCGCCGGCTCCCACCACCATGTGTGTGACCCAGGAGCCAGGGTACGATTGTCACGTATCTACGCCTTCCCTTTCAGAACAAATTGAAGAAACCGACGTCTACCAAGACCTGTGCTGGGAGCATCTGAGCGACGACTATGTGTGCAGCCGGCCCCTTGTTGGCAAGCAGACGACGTACACGGAGTGCTGCTGCTTGTATGGCGAGGCCTGGGGTATGCAGTGTGCCCTCTGCCCCATGAAGGACTCAGGTGAGCCCTCATCTCAGTGTTCCCTCTGCCGCAGGAGACGGCTGTTGCTTGTCCTCAGCCCAGGCTCGGAAGGTTCTAGGAGCAGCGGTTCTCAACCTGTGGGTCGTGACCCCTTTGGGGGTCGAACGACCCTTTCACAGGGGTCGCCTAAGACCATCAGGCATATCAGATATTTACATGACGATTCATAATAGTAGCAACATGACAGTTATGAAGTAGCAACGAAAATAATTTTATGGTTGGGTCACAGCATGAGGAACTGTATTGAAAGGGCCAGAAGGTTGAGAACCACTGTTCTAGAGACATCTAACAGCATCTGACTTGATTTTATTAAAAGCAGTGAGTGCTGTTACTACTTTTGGGAGCCAAGAAGGTGTGTTTTAAAACGGCTTTGCTTATAATGTCTGTCACTGAGCCTTTTAAATATGCTGCTCGCACATATCCTGATCGATGAGAAAGGGCCACATTGTCTGTGTGTTACTGTGAGCCCTGGCTGAATCCCAGCCTGTCAGACACCAGACCTTCCGCTTTCCTGAGGAGCCCAGCGCTGCTTTGGGGAACAATCTGTTACTGATGGAAACGGTGCTGGAGGAGTGGAGGGGTACATCGCAGCCCTTGTCACCGGCCTTGAGCATCAAGTGCAGCGTAAAGTGACACCATGGCTCTGGAGCAGGCTTGCACACTTCTGGTGCAATAGGTCACGGGCACTAATTCTTGCTAAGGCAGCAGCTACATCTGAGAATGCTGGGGGTTGGAGGTGGTGGAGTGGCTCCCAAAATAGTGTCCTCTGAAGGTAGGTGGCCTCTTGCGGATTGGGACCACCTGCAGGGGAAGTGAGTGCAGGGGATGGATTGTGTCAGGCTGGCTTGACATGAGAATTGCATGGATCAGTCAGTACATTTCCGGGCTGCTTAGGATTTTATTTCAGTCCTCAGCGAACATCTTGGAGGCCAGACCTGGCATTAGGAGAAGGTTCCAGACCACTGAGGGTGGGTAGCATTACAGGTGTAACAGTGGACAGTTTGTTGAAGTGGTTGTGAACTGACGGGGCATCTGTGACATCTGGGGAGGAGGGGATGAACTGCTGGGGGAGGACCCTCACATTTGAGCCCTTTATCATGATCTCATTCTCCCTAGGCTCTGGGAGAAAAAGCTGTTTGGGGGGAAAAACAAACCCTTGTATCCATATCAAACATGAGAAAGGCTGGTTATTGCTTGGTCTTTCCGGGAATTTTCAGTGACATGCTAGAAGAAAATCATAGGAATGTCAGAACTTAGAAATCTTTGGTGGAGTTTATTGGGTTTTCTGTTGGTTGGTTTTTCTGGGTCTCCACCATAGTGAAAAATGATGCTAGCTGGCATGTATGTAGCACAGTGCCAGGTGCTGTTCAAGATGCTTTCCATGTATTAAGACATTTAATTTTCCAAGCCGTCCTCTGAGGCAGGGGCATAATTGCCTCCTTTCTCTAGAGGAGAAACTGAGGTACATGGTCCATACCAGCAAGCGGCAGATTCCAATCCAGGCAGCCTGGCCCAACATCCACACATCCTGTCCAGTTTGGTGCTACTCCATCCTTTTACCCTGACATGTCAAAGCACATCTTAGATAAATGGTATCCTTTAGAATATGGAAGTAGCCAAGTGAAAAATTCAAGCTGAGATTTAATTTTTTTCTCATGCATTGTATGCTTAGAGAAGAAAAAACCTACATCTCTAGGGCCAGGCAGAATCAGAGGTAGTGCCTCATCAACTCTGCGTCAGAGTTTAGCACACGAGTGGGCTTAATAGATAATATATATTTGATGGATAATAGATTAAAGCAAGTCAATAATTATTCCAAAGAAATGTTTTTATTGACTTTTAAAGAGAGAGGAAGGGAGAGAGAGATTGGGAGAAACATCGATGTGAGAGAAACATTGATCAGTTGCCCCTCACACATGCCCCAACCAGGGATCAAACCTGCAACTTGGGTATGTGCTCTGACTGGGAATTGAACCCTGCAACTTTTTGGTATATGGGGCAACGCTCCAACCAAGCCACCTGGTCAGGGCAAGTCAAGAATTATCTAAAATGAGTTTTTTAAAGTTTTTATTGATGCTCTTAAAAGTATAAAATGAAAATTTCCTACAAGATATGTAGGGTGCCATTATCTCATGGAAATAAAACCCTATTGATCTGTGAATGAAAAAAAATGTGACACATTTAAACACTGGCATCTACAGTACCCAAGAGATCCCAGTGTCTGTGGTTCTTGTTAAAATAATGACACTTTTTGAAAGTAAATTATTAAAATAATTAGATCTAGTGTAAGTAAATGGAACATAATTACCTGAGACAGTCTTAATCTAAAACTTGGAAGTTAAATTTTCTTTGTGGGACACTTAGGAAGCTGGCAGGGTGCTACCTATTGGTAGTTTAATGTACTGCATCACTAGTGTTTTAACCTGAAGTATACTTGATGCAAGTCAGGCATGGAAAGGTGAGAATGGTTCAAAAAAAAAAAAATCTCCAAGGAAACTGAAGTGCCACAAAAGAAATTACAAGTTTGAAGACTTGTAAAACACCAGTATTGATGAGGATGCAGAGAAATGGGTCTCTTCTTTTGCCGAGAGAGCAGTTTGAAGACCTACTAGTATAGATACATTTGACTAAAAAAAATCCTTCTAGTTCTGGGAATACAGATTGGTCTTGTACTTGACTGCTAGGAATAAAAATATAACCATTACAGCATAAGAAAAATTTGAAATTACATAGGGAATTGGTTGATAATTTTTGGTGTATCCATATAGTGAAAATATAGCCATTTTTTTTAAAGGAGACAAATCTATAGATTGTAATACAGAATTATGTCTAATTCTAGTTTTTAAACAAGGCAAAGAACAACATGTTTATTAAACCATTACATGCAAGGTGCAGTTAAGAGTAAGAACCATGACTGAAATGCAATCTAAATTATCATCTATCTGTTTTCAGTTTTGAATTATTTACATATTTCTTCCTTCATTTCATTATTCACTGATATGTACTAGGCAACACATTTTGAAACAAATGTACTGTTTGTACTTACATGAAATTTACAATTTAATTCCGTGAAATAACATGCCATACAATCATGTCGTATTTCTGAATTAGAATAGTTTATTTCTATTGTCACATTTAAACATGGAAGCGATGCCTTTATTTATGTATTGTTAGCTGTGACACAAAATTAGTGGACACTTCCTAAACAGCTAATGTACCCCATTTTTTTCATGAGTCCCCATAAAAGTGACAGATTTGGAGTCTGAGAGATTGAGCTCGTGATTTCTTCCACGTGCATGCGTGGCCGCATGGCGCTGCCATGTTCCCAGAGATCTCAGTATAAGAGGTTTCATAATCCCCTCGGAGGTGTGAGGGAAGACAGGGGTTTGACTCATGGACTAAACTTGAAAAAATACTGTAACTGGGCAGTGGCTGCAGCAGGCTTTTCAGCAGTCACGGTTTAAAGGCTTTTCCAAGAAATATGTTTCCAAAAAATGTTAATAATTAACTCTGGAACAGCGTGCACGCGAGGCACAGTACGTGGTGGCCGCCTTCGGTCTAGGCAGCCCAGGGCCCTCGTCTGCTTTGGCTCTGCTTCTGTCGATTGCACTGGACGAGTCACTTCGGTTTTCCACAGCCAGAGCTGGGAACTCTTGTGTGAGGTTATGGCAGTTAATACTCTCTGAGCACGAAAGCATTTGTCATTTGGATCCTAGAGCCTGAATAATATGATTAAAGAAAGTGTAGCTGTTCATAAACTATCGTGGAGAATAAAAAAATCAAACTGGACGGATATAAAAGGCCTCCTGTGTTGAGTGGCTACCCTGCCTGCACACAGATTGTGTACTCTGTACACAGAGCTTGTCTCAGTGGTAAGTGGTCCAGGTCCTTAGGGACTGGGTTCTTGGTCTCCATGGAACTCGATTGAATTGGATACCACACAGGATGGCAACTAAGCAATTTGTGTAGTTTCTTATTGAAAAGATGTTTATTTATTTAGAAAGCTTCCCTTTCCTCCCCCCTCCAAAAGGGGGGGAAATTGCTTTTCTTACTGTAAAAGGGTTATTGAAAACTAAAATTCATAATGAATTTTGCACATAGAACTTTTGTCATTTTAGGTCAGCATTGCATGCGTTCCTTCATTTGTAAAATGGCCGGAGGAAGAAGGGCAGGGATGAGGGGAGGGACTCAGCATTGGACAGGGGCCACCGCAGGTTCGGAGCTCTTGACCAAAAGTGGGAAGGAGATACCGACGTGTGAAAGCCAATCAGTGAGTAGGAATGGATGACAGGGGTCAGGTACGAAGAGGAGGACAGGACGTCGCAGGACGAATACTAGAACTGGAGCACCCGTGCAGGTTTTTACAACCACCTTGTCTCCAGCAGGTGTGTTAGGAAGATGAGAAAGCAGTGGGCAAGAAAGTCACGTTTAGGGTAGGATCCTGCGATGGTCAATGATTCAAAACATGGTTTTCCTTCAAGTCGATAACGTCACAAAGGAAGAAAACAAACCCTGATAGGGGAACACACTCCCTTTCCTGCTGAGCTGCTGGAAAAGTTCCCATTCCTCAGCCCAACCCCTGGACTAGGCTTGCGCCAATGAGCATTGGGAACCCCCCACGCCGCCTGGGAGGACCAGCAGACCTCGCTGACCGCAAACCTGAGCGTGAACTCTCTGTTTTGAGATCTTGTTGAAGCTGTTGTCTCAGTGGTTTCAACTATGATTAGAGAACAGTTCAGTGCGGGGCATCTGGTGGAAAGATTCCCATTTGGTGCCATGAGCAGGCACTTCTGGAATTGTATACTGTGTGCAGCTTGGACTTCGGGGTGTCAGATTCATTCAGTGCTTATTTTCCTAAAAGCTATACCACGTTGACATGCTTAGAAAGCATTTGGTGGCCACCCTCTGCTGTATGAAATATTCTGAAAAGAGAATAAATGTTATTACGATTATAATCACATTGATGTCCTATTAGAATATTCTAATTGAGAGCCAAATATAGAGAAATTGAGACATGCGTGTAAAATGGATAATCTGATCCCAAAAGCAACACTATTGTTTTTAATTAACAAGTGATCTAATTATTCTCCAAAATAAAATGTTTAGCCATTTACACTTTCTCCCTTGAAATCAGAGATTATGCATAGGCACTTCGTTTCCTAGAAGTGTCTTTTTGGTGTGATCTTTTAGTAGGTGACTTGCTCGTTAGTGGGAATTTGCTTTCATATATTTCAAATTTTGTTACAATTTTTTTACCTCTTCAATGATAGCAATAGTTGAATGTTCTATGACTAGTGGGACTGAGAAAATCACAGCCTTGTTCTGTCTGCAGTTCTGAATTCAAAGACTGTTGTATTCACTTTGACCTTCTCTTAATTAATCTTATAAGACAACAGTGGCCAGAACAAAGCTGCTGGCTGCCCTTGCCTTTTAAACGTAGACCTCGGGCCAGACCAGGCAAGCCTGCCGTGGGGTGAGGGAAAGTTTATCTACTTCCCCTTCATGCAGCAGACAGATTGTGCCTCTTGTAATTGGGAGAAAAGCATCTGGAACAGCGATTTCCAATCTTTCCCATCTTGTGGCACACATAAACTAATCACTACAATTTTGCAGCGTACCAAAAAAATTATATTTTTTGGCAATCTGACAAAAAACAAATAGGTATAATTTTAATTCATTCACACCAAATGGCTATTGTTGTGTTGGCTGTTGTCATTTTCTTAATTGACAATCTAAGGGAAAAGAGGTCAGTGCCCCTGACTAAATAGTCAGGTACTACAAGTTTTAAAAATTCTTGCCACACACTGGTTGAAAATTGCTGATTTTCACAAAGCTACCTTTGTGTTGACTCCATCTGCAAGAAGCAGAAGCTGGGGGCAGGGGAGGGGGTGTCACTGTTTTGTTCAGTATCAGTAACTAGTATCTTAAGAAGGAAGCAAATTACAAAAGATGAGCTCACTGGGAAGCTAGACACAACAGTTCTCCTTCATGCTTCCTTCCCACCCACCGCAAGCCAGGCTGCTGGGAACAGACGTGTTGGTCGTGCGCCACTCCACCCTAGGAGATAACCATTCACAGTTTAATCCATAAGCACCTACGAAGATAGCCATGGAAGTCACTGCCAGAAGGAGGAGCTCCTAGGGGACTGTACCTGATTCTGAGTGGATCCAGAGGGGAAGGTAGCAAGAAAGTCATTTTAGATTACGGTAAAGAGCAATGTATGAGAGAAAAACCGTAAAACAGAGTGAGGGATCTTAAAGTAGTTGGGTTTTGCTTCACAGTGTTGTCTTGTTTCTTACAATCAAATGGAAGGCATATTTATGAATAATCATATCAACTATGTTTACTTTAGTATTACATTTATTATCTAGCACTTACTCAAATAATGGTAGTGGATTCAGCAGTATAGCTTTATCTCAGGACCTTGAGATCTATACCTCTGAATATTACTGAAAAGTTTTGAACAGATGCTAATATAGCTTTCTCCCAAACTCAAAAATTTGCACACTTGTACTAGTATTACAGGTACACACAGACTCTCTTCAGTTAGAGCCTGGCTAAATAAACATCAACTTGGTGGGAAACTCTGGGAGGGACTGAAGCTGGATGGGGGCAGCGTTGGGTGAAGAAGGTTGGGTGGGGGGTCTTGGTTGTTGCGAGACCCATGAGTTTCCTTAGAACCTCCACATTTACAGGAGCCCTGCAGAAGGTAAACCTTGCCAAGAGTGTAGACTTCATTACTTCCCTGTTCTCAACAAGTACAACTTAATTGAACATTAAGCAATTTGATCTCTTTCACCTAATAAATCGAGCGAAGTCAGTAAACATAAATCCTAATGATAGAGCTGCCTCTGGTGGGGCTGAGTTCATCAGCATTCATGGTTATTCCTCTCCCTGGAATTGTAGTCACAGATGCTTATTGCTGAACAAACTACTTACCTGATGCTTAAGGTCTGGGGAGTGTATATAATAATTTTCTTAGGGTTTCAGAAGGGCAGCTGGGGAGTAGAAAGAATATGGTTTTGCACATAAGTCTAGTTTAGTTCAAATCTGTTGCCTAGCCCAGTTGGCATGGCTTAGTGGTTGAGCATCAACCTATGAACCAGAAGGTCACAGGTTCGATTCCCGATCTGGGTACCAGCTCAGGTTTTGGGTCAATCCCCAGTGGGGGGTGTGCAGGAGGCAGCTGGTCAATGATTCTCTCTCATCATTGATGTTTCTATCTCTTACTTCCTCTCCCTTTCTCTCTGAAATCAGTAAAAATACATATTTTTTTAAATCCCTCACCTAAATTGGGACTTTACACTAGAAACCTAATGTTCTTATTGGAAACAAAGGAGCTAATTATTTCACAGGGCTATTCTGAGATTTAAATGAAAAGGTGTGTGCACAAGTGCACAGTACCTCGCACAAAAGCTTCATAGTACAGGTTAGCTAACCTTCCTTTTTTCGACTGTCCTTTAGCCAGTGTCTCATGGTACTTTTTTTCCCCTAATGCTTTCTTATTTGTTGTTCAGTAGTCCCCACTTATTTATGGGAGATACATTCCTAGACCCTCAGTGGATACTTGAAACCACAGATAGTACCGAACCTATATATTCTATGTTTTTTTCTCTGCATACATGCCTATAATAAGGTTTAATTTGTCAGTTAGTCACAGTAAGAAATTAACAACAGTAACTAATAAAATAGAACAGTGATTAACAACATACAGTGTAATAAAAGTTATTGTGATCTCTCTGTTAAGATACCTTATTGTGCTGTACTCACCTTTCCACTTAAAGGGAGCACTTTGTGGCTCCTTCTAAACACATCCAAATTGCCAGTGTCACTGCTGTAGTGCTTTGGGACCATCGTTAGGTAAAATAAGAGTGGCTTGAATACAAGCACTGCAGGGCCTGACAGTCAATCTGGGATCCAAGACTGCTACTCCTAAGGAACTGAGGGGCGGGTAGCACGTGTAGTATGGACACACTGGACAAAGAGATGATTCGCATCCCAGGCTGGACAGGGCGGGATGGCACGAGACTTCCTCACACTACTCAGAACCATGCGCAATTTAAAACTTACGAACTGTTTCTTTCTAGAATCTTCCTTTTAACATTTTCAGACCATGGTTGATCATGGGCAACTGAAACCACGGAAAGTCAGGCCCCAGATAAGGGAGGACTACTGTCTATACCTGTGCCTATCTGAGTGACCTTCCCTCCTCCTCTACATTTGGTTGGCCTCCTTCCTGTAGACCAAATATGTCAAACTTGTGGCTGCTGGGCCACACCGTGAGTTGACATGCTTGCTATATGGTCACTCCCATGGTGGATGGAACCTTCCCAGCTCTTCCTGGCTGACTTAGTTATTACTGATAAGCTATTGCGCATGTCACAGTGTCCTGTCCTTATAGCCCTTCTCTCTCCCAAACCCCATAATGCCCATAATATTCTTAGCCTCAGTTTCCACAAGTGAGTGAGTTGGTCCATCACTGAATGTCACTAAGGCCAAAGACGATAATCCAGTTCAACAAACCAAAAACTGTGTCCAATCCAAGGAACTAGGATGTGGAGAAACAAGACTAGAACCCAAGACTTTTACTCTGGATCCTTTCTCTTTTTAATGTGCCCAGTTTTCTCTCACAACTCAGTAAGTTTAAAGTTTAGTATCAGGGCAACTGGATTCTTGCCTGTTCACCGGTGACTGTGGGTAAGAATGTATCCTCTGGCAAGGAGCCTAAGTGGACACACACCCAAACAGTTGTCCTGGATGGAATATTCTGTAAATGGTCAACATTTTTCTAATTTTATAGATTCTGCTCATTTCAGTCCAAAAAAAAAAAAAAAAAAAATGCCTGTGATACTGCTGGCTCAGCATGCATTGGGGTAAATACTCATTTTGTTCTCCCTGTCTCCTTCCTCCATTTCCTGGTTTTGTGTGTGTGTGTATTTCCCAAACACCATCATCAATTAATAATACATATGGGGACCTGTAAGAAAAACGCTTGGTCTAGAAATTTGGTCCCAATAAGACCCATTTGTCTAAAGCATAAGAATCGGTCCTTGTTTCTCCTAAGTTGGAAAATGATGCAATTCCAGCGTTAGAGGTCCAGCCTTGCCGTGTGGGGAGCGAAATGCCGCCTCTGCATTATTCCTACCAGCAGCTGAATTCAATCAGCCTCAGGCAGAGCGCAAACTTCACCTCCCAGTTTCCCCACATGCCAGGGTGGCATGGTGACATGTGACCGTCCAGCCCAGCCCTGCAGATGTGTCTGTCATCAGCAGCAGAGCTTCCCTGCCAAGATCTAGTAATGTGCTTCCCATTTCCACCGACCGCAGGGGCCCCAGACCCGCTGGTTCCAGGGGGTAATTTTAAACTTTTTTTTTCAATTTAAAATTAAAATCAAAGCACCATCTGTTTTGTGAAACGGCCAGGCTGGGGAAAGGAGTGTGATCAATGGCCTGGGTCTCGTTTAGAACACTTAGTGACGTGTCCCACACGATGCCATGTGTGTCTTTCATAGCTCTGACCAAGAGCTTAGCATTTGTGCCTGGGGTGGGGATGGCAGTGGGGCGGGGGCTTGGAGGTGTGAATATTTCCATTTCCTGTTCATTTTACACTCTCATTTGGCTAGATCCAGGATGCACACACTGTATGGTGTATCATAAGTAGTGTTTGCCTCCCACAGAGTACAAGCCCTGCCTGCTACACAAAGCTATTCGTTTCCACTAGGCCTTGGGTGACTAGGTGCTTCCTTGCTGATGGTGTAAGTAAAGGGAAGAATTTTTGGAGAGAAAAAAAAGACTCTAAGGATGGGATATATGTGTTCGTGTGCACACGTTAAGCTGGATGAAGCGACAGCCACGAGGTTCTCATGAGCTGTCATGGGAAGTTGTGAAAATAGTTCCGATATCCCCTAACCCGGGCTTGGTCCCCTCAACCAATCACAATTCGCTGTGTCCCCAACCTGGCCTGCAGCCCCAAACAGCCCTAGAGATAACCAGACCAAGCATCTCCAAGCTGGGATGGGTTCTGATTGTGGCTGGGGGTTTGCACAGAGACTCAAACGTGCTAGAAATACGCATGTGCCCAGAAGCTGGCGCCATACCCGACACTCATTAGAAAGTCCTGTGGTAGTTGTTCCTCCGGATGATGGTTGAGAAACCTATTCCCAGCTCCACACATTTCTGATGGATTCAGGCATCACTAAGAATTGTTGAACACCAGTTTTCCCCCTGTACTCTGAGTGCTGTGTATCCAGAGTTCAAGCATGCCATTGTTCATACTTTATCAGTGTTTGACCAAGTGATTATATTTGCTAGGCTGTCGACAAGTAAGCCTTATGTCTGAGATGAAGGCTTTATTCTCTGTATACTGAATTAAAATTTTCCTCCTGTAGGAAATTCCAAACAGCCTTACAACAATATCTAAAGACATCCAGTAACTGTGCTTTCATTGCCCTTTATTTACTGCATAATCATTTGCACAATGACAACTACCATTAAGTTTCACTAGCACTGCAGTTTGCATCAGTCATTCGGATGCTGTCTTTGGAAATTCTCACTTACTTCCTATTGTTTAAGTAGGGGCTTGGTGATTTTACCTATGAGAAAAAAATTGCACCCTCCAATTTCTTGGTGCTCCAAAATTTATAAACCATTCCGTAATGTTAACTCATGTTTATATGTCAGTAACACAGAGGTAGACAAACAGGAATTATTACCTACACTAGAGGCCCAATGCACGAAATTCGTGCACGGAGTGGGAGTGGGGGTTGGGGGTGGTGTCCCTTAGCCCAACCTGCACCCTTTCCGATCTGGGACCCCTTGAGTGATGTCTGACTGCCTGTTTAGGCCCGATTGGTGGGATTGGGCCTAAACGGGCAGTCAGACATCCCAATCCAGAACTGCTGGCTCCTGACCTCTCGCCTGCTGATTGCCCCTAACCACTCCCCTGCCAGCCTGATCAATGCCTAACTGCTC